>SNQN01003985.1:0-17880 GCA_008642245.1 Bassia scoparia
TTACATTCCGCTGCGTATAGGAACCAGCCCAACTGGTTCCTTATCATAAGATCAAAAGCAAAAAGAAAAATTGGTCACAGTCGATTATACTCAATTCACCCCCCCTCTTGAGTATCTTAGAACCTTCAAACCCGACGATCATAGTAACCCACCAATTCAAAGTAGTAGAACCAAAATCCATTGCACCATTGAATTGCGCGCCTCGAATCCCATTCGAACCACAAACCCACTACACCACCACTACACCGAAGCGACCAAAGTGGCCTCCCTGCTCGTCGATGTTAGGATTCGAATTAGGGGGTTTCATTTAGGGGATTTTCATGGTGGCGATGGTTTGATTTTAAGTAGTTCAAGTGAGGTGTTGGTGTGGGGGCTCAGCTGGCCTGGTGAGGTGTGGTGCGAGTTCAATTTATGGTAGAGTGGTGCGCGTGGCCATGTGGAAGGTGTGAAAGGAGAGAGAAAATAAGATTTTGGGGTTTTTTGTGGTGGGGGTGATTCGGGGGTGGCCTGGTAAATTGTGGGGGTGTGTGGTGGTGCGGTGGAGAGAGAAAAGGTTGAGGGAAGAGAGATAAAAGGAGGCGAGAAAGGGAGGAAATGTTGAGGATTTAAGACTAACTTAACAGAACACTAACTTTAAATTACGGTAGAGATTAACCCTTGATTAGAGTGGTACCATTTGAATTAATTTTTAAAACATTGCATGGTACCAAATGGACTTTGCAATTGTACAATGGWACAATTTGATATTTCTCATTTATTTTTAATGAAACATTAAYAAATTTCTTAAAGAAATAACTTATTACTACTGAAGGACAATAAAGGAAGAAAATATTTTTCTACTTGTATCTAAATATCCAACTAGATTAGTTTTTCTCGTGCGATGCACGGTTTATAAAATCATTATTTTAGTACGCTAAATTATTTTTAGACAAAGTAAAAGTGGGTAATAGATAGGGTAACAGTTGTAATGTCTTAATGTTTTTTATCATGTTAATAGAAATTCTCTTATAAATTTTAACATTTATATATAGGTTGTTGAATTTTAATAGTAAACATAGGATATAATTGTTGTTTTCTCACAAGATTTTGTTTTAAATTAATACGTGAGAATGAAAATTATTAAATATTTAAAGTTTTAAAAATAAGGTATCTTTATTTTTGGAAGGTAAGATAAACCTATGTAATTCATTAGGATATAGTAACCTCGCCAATTTTGATAAGGATATATTATTTGTATTTGATTGTTGATCTTAATATATATTATTTAAATTCAATCTTAAAATAACTTTGTCCGGAGTAGTTGTTGTCTTTAGATGAATATAATTATTCATTTTATAATACTCCTCCAGTCTATTTTTGCATTGTACTTTTTTCTATTTTGGTACACACTATCTTCCATCTATTTTTTTTTTCTACACATCATTTCCTTACTCTTCGCCTTTTCACATTCGTTCTCTCTCCAATCTATTTCTTCAAACCTTTTGAATTTTTGACCCCCCTCACATTATATAATTACAAAATCAACAGTAATGCATATTCATTAAACAATCAAAAGGAGTATCCCTCCGATTTTAATATATCTTGTGCAAATTCCTTATTCTAACTTTGAACGATTTTAATATTTTGTGCATTGTGCTTTCATTCATTTTGGGATCTACACTCTCTCACTGCCTTTTAACCCACATTCCCTTACTACCCACTTTTTCATATTTTCCCCTTTAAACATTCTCTCCTAACCTTTTGACCCTACTTACATATATATACATATTCTAATTTTTCTCCCCACAATAGTAAATGCATAGAACATTAGAAATCGCGAGGGAGTAAGTATAGTTTTGATGGAATAATAATTGTTGTTAATACACTACGGAGTAGACCTAGGACTATAGTTTGTTTTTTCATAGTTGTTGTTATCTAGATTACTTAAAATAAAGTGAGATGAGATATATTTTTTATGGACGTATAATAGTTTTTAATATATGTTCCTAATTAATTTATTAGTTTTTTCTAGATTTATTTAGATGGCAATGAGTGGCATATATGTGTGTTTTTTTTAAAAAAAATATAATTTTATATAATGAATTCAATCAAATGATTTTGGAGGGAAATTTTTTTATCAGAAGCCGCCACGTAAGCATTGACATCAGTTATATTTTTCTTTATTAGTATTTAGATATGAAACTTTTGGAGTTGGTAGGATTGGAATTAAGGCTTTAATGCTTTACTGTCGTAAACTTAACTTGACAAGTCAGACTATCCCTATTAGCTAGAGAATTTGTCTAAGATGTCACTCTATGAGTTCAATTATAGAATTTTTTACCTGAATATTGTCATAAAAATTTGTAATTACAGCTATGCTTYGTTATAAGAAATAATTACGATGGTACCGTCCACATAGAATCGGTATCGTGCCTTTTTTATTTTTTTTTAAAAAGGACAAATTGTTATCTGAAGCAATTTAACATATTTTGCTATTTCAAATAGCGATTTAATGCACTTAAACTTGACTTATTATTAGGCGTTAAAACGCCATTTACAATAGCGAATTATTGGAAATCGCCACTCGACATAGCGAATTATCAATCTAAATCGCTACTCAGTGTAGCGAGTTGGTATATAACGCTACTCAGAGTAGCGATTATTAGACACTTAAAACGCTACTCAGAGTAGCAATTATCACACATAAAACGCTACTTTGAAAAATACATCTTGTTTTTTCTGCTTTTAAACTAGTCCCATTCACTCCATTTCAACTCCAAAACCTGCAAATTCCTGCTTTCAAAGCAACAACATACAACCAAATTTCAACTCCAATAATCCAAGCGACCAAAGATTCCAAAAAAGAAAGAAACATGGGACTTTGTTCATAATATTAATTACATTAAATTATTTGAAAATCATTTAAAAGCAGTCCAAAAGTATACATAACAATAAACATCATTTGGATTACATGTCTTAGCACTCAAAAGCTACCTATATGTTGCATTGTTTTTACTTAATTAAGGCTAGATGATGATCTATTGTGCAACTCATTTGCCTCAGAATTAGTATCCAATGTAGGTACTTTCTTGGCACACTTAGCCTTCCCGCATCTTTAGTAGAATACTCTTCCAGGTGGATGCAATGAATGATTCAGGATGATTCAAAGGTTCAAGCATAGGAGCAGATGTCGGAGTAGTAGGAGTAAGACTAGTACTAGGACTAGGTGTATTTGTAGGCTAGGAATAGTACGTATAGATGTCTCTACCAAAGTGGGAGTTTGAACATGGGAGGAAGCGGGAGTTGAGGTCTCGATGTTGAAAGTAGTTGGAGTTGGAGTGTCTCATGGTGAGATGACGTTGGAGTTGTAGAAGTAACAYGAGGGGTGCAGAATTCAAGTCCATCTCGCTGGGCTCTCAATGCCATTGAAGTCTGTGAGGTGGATGGTGAGTCCTCAAAAGTCATAGCAGCACTGCCTTGGTCTGTGAGGTATGAATGACCCAAGTTTGTCAAGGTCTCCGTACATGTGGAAGACGGGCCACGTAATGCATCCAAAGTGAAAGGTAAGGCTTCCTCGGGTAGCAATTCTTCAGAGGGGATAGCTCAGGTGTATCTCGATACCACGTTAAATAGAGTATTAACCTTTACAAGTGCCGAACGTAGGACTCAGTACAAGAAAGTCTGAAATAAAATTATATATGGAATAATTAAACACAAAATGAATATACTTGTGGTTTCGKGAAGTACTAAAATATGATCATTTGTAGCTAGTTGATAATGACTTGCGGGACGTTGAATTGACRACGGAGTGATGAGAAACCTAGTGATTCTTCTATACCATGCCATTTACTCGGATTTAGATTCACCCGTCTAAGTGCTCCYGCATACTATTTTTTCTTCACGCTTTGTCCACATTTCAATACAATTAGCATGCAACTTGGGATAGTTTTTGTTTCGTCCTCTTCCATCCAAGCAATGGAGCCTATCAATAGTATCACAAGAAGCTGGAATTTTTTGCTCAAATCCAAATTGTTGCATTACCCTATTAGGGTAGTAGAACTCAACAATGTCAATGCAGATTAGTGGGGCAAATGTACGCCAAATATGACGATCGTTGCGGCAAATTTGAGGTAGTTCTTTTAGGACGTCTTCAGTGTATGGTTCCCATGTCATCTTTATAAAAAGAAAAAGAAGAAGAAATAATAGAACAAGTAAAGGAATGAAACAACAATATTAAATCGAATTTGACAATTTCTAGAGGGAATAAAAAAAGGTACCTGATCATCATGTTGATGATCCAATGCATATCTATAGTAAGCTAAGCCCTTCGCCGTGTGCATCCCGGACATGTGAACACGTCGTAACCAACTATAGATGACAAAACAATGATATGCTTTTGTATCTTGCATTTGTTTAGATTTCCTAAACAAAGTTTTATACAAAGTTCTAGACTTACTAGACCTATACAAAGTTCTAGGGTTACTAGACCTATTTAAAGATATGACAACAAAAGAATCATTTCACAACTGTTTGTGAAACTTCACCTGAATTAGATTCAAATAGAACGATATGATTTTGTCGCGTTGCATGCACCATCTTCAAAACTTGACTTCCGTCTAGTTGTATCACCTTTAACATCGTATGAACCAAGCCCATTTGTTGCTCATCTTGAACTTTTCAAGAGTTATATTTCTCCCACTTGGCTTTTGGAAACAAATTCCTTTCCAAAACACAATTTCTAGCAACAAAACAATTTTGYGTGCGCTATTTGGATGTGGAAGTAGTATCTTCTTGTTTCTTCAGGWYAACATATACAAAAACATTTACCCAATTTATGAGCAAGCTARTATGAAAATAGATGGTTTACATAATCTTTGCAACCCAAATCTTTAAGAAAAGACAACTTAATTAGGGATGTTCCCCGGTCCATATCTCATATGTTGTCTTTCTTCATAGCTTTTGATAAAGATGTATTTAGTGTAAAAGTAATTTTTGTTTCGAGCATATCCTTAGAAGAAAAATATTTCGAAAGATGAGAAAAATCTCATCATGATCAAACCATATCTAATAAAGTTTGATTTCCTCATTTAAGAAGCGCCATTCAATAGTGGTGTCCCTAGTAGAGTTAGTTCAGGTGATTATCAAACTATTGGCTCAAGCATTCACCACGACCTTGATCAAATTGTAATGGCTTAACTTTCTTGCCAAAATTAGTTCAGGTGATTATCAAAMTATTTGAACTTTTCAATATAATCCGACCTCTACCTTATCACATAAATTTAGCCATATCTACTTGAAACGTTGGTAAAAGTAATGAAGTCACTATTKCCACCTCTAGCATGAGTACTCATTTGTCTACAAACATCTATATTCATGAAACCTGGTAGCTCCCTAGCTTTGTCACCTTTTCACGTAAAAGGTAATTTTCATCTTTCAAYGAAACATGGTGCAAGCACATCAAAATAAAGATGTCAAAAGTCCATCTTCATGGAGCTTTTGGATGTGTTTTGAACTATTATGTCCTAAACGACAATGCTAGAGATTATGTGGGAGTAAAACATTTGATTTTTGCTTTTAAAGCAATTATGTTACAAACATGGTTTTGTAAATCTAATATGTACAAACCATCGATTGACTTGCCAGTAGCATAAAACATCTCATTTGAATAAACTGAACAACAATTTGTTCTTTATTGTAAATGAATAGCCCTTAGAATCCAAAATTCAAAAGGATATGATGTTTTTGGTAATAGCAACCCTGTTTTTAATAGTGWACCTGAAGGTTAAAATGAAAAGTAAGATCTAACTACTAACACAACAATCTCATTATCAACTCGCAAATCCATCTTTCCCTTAGCCAACTGCCTAGTTCTTTTAGTCCATTTATATAAAAAATATATGAGAATTACATCCAGTACTATCCAATACCCAAGATAGAGGTTGAATTTCTATAACATAAGTTCTTGAAAAAATATTTCAAAAATAATTCTCTTATCTTTCAAAGAAATGGAGTAGTTGTACTTTCGCTGCTAATCTTATTGCAATGAAAACACATGTAATCAATAACAACCAATTGCGTAGTAGTATCTAGCTTTGGTTTGACAACTTCTTGTCACTTACCATTGCTTACTACCTCATTATTAGCTTTACCCCGAGTCTTTTGAACCTTTTCTAATGCACACCAAATGAAAACTATTTCACTATTCYGTGAGGAATAATATWTCTTTCATCCTAAAATTTTCTAAGCAACTCTTACAATGTTCCCTCCCCTAATTGCTTTGAAAATATTCATCTCTATGAAATCTATCAATGCACTTTATAGGTTTGGGTCAAATTTATCTCAAGTCATCATAATCAAAGCATGATGTTGAAACATTTTCAACTGCATGACTATGTTTTATATCATACATGCAATCATGGTTGAACTTACGTTATAGAACATTGATGTACGTGCTACATATGAAAATTACAAAACAATTGTGAATTGGACAACTAAAACTATATAAAAATAGTATAGCCCAAATTAATTTATATCATATCTTATTTGAAATAAGATAAAATGAAATATATTCAAATGTTACTTAATACTTAATTGAGATTTTTTCTCATATACCCCTGAGTTTTTGCTTAATAACCCATACACCCTCGTGTTTTTAGAAACTCCTCATCACGTAAAACCCCCCCCCCCCCACATTAGAGAAAATAGCCCAAATACCCTTAATGAAGCTAAAAATTGTTAAATTTTAACACCGTTAGTGTTTAAGCCAATTAAACCCCCAAATTTATCATATCCCACTTAACCATAATTTATTCTCTCTCCTCCTAATACCTCTTTAATTAAGCAAAAAGAAAAAAAAAGAAGCAATCTTTTCGCAACTTATAGAACACAGCTCGTGCACAACCTCACCCTCATATCTTCTTCTTCTTCTTCATCTCTCCCCATCACCATTAACACCCAAATTCACCCAGATTCTAGCACAAAAATTCGAACAGTAGAAATCTTAAAAAATTCAAATCCACCTTAAACGACCCGCGAATTCAACCCAACACCAAGAAATATACAATAATTCGCCAGTAGTTTTCGAAGAAGGCAGAAAATTCACCCAAAATTGAAGTACAACCACAAAACCAATTCGCCCAAAATTAAAACAATTATGCTCCTTGGTATTCTAATTGAAACAATTCGCCCAAAATTTGAGTTACCCAAATTGATTTGGGGAGTGGCTACGCACGAGGTGTGGTTGTTGTGGGTGTGGTGGTTGTGGGTGTTGTTTTCGTGTTGTGGGTATGGTGGCCAAGTGACATTTTGCTTATTGGTATTCTGCTCGAAGGTAGAAAAATGGAGGAGAGTTCATGGCTTGTGTGGTGGTGGTATTACAATAAGGGCCCATTGGAGCAATTCCTTCGAGAAGTTGACAACCAATATAAGCTTGGTTTATTGGTTTTGGTTTTTCGAGAGTTTCAGACCAAGCTTAACATTACAATATGACGAGGTTGGTTGACATCAGATCAGCGTGAAAGAGGAAGAAGAGAGAAGAGTGTTTGAGTGTGAGATTGAATTATGAAAGGATTTAGATGGGTTCAGGGTTAATATGTTAGTTTAGGGTGTTTMATTAATGAATTGGGGGTAATTATGTGATAAATTCTAACACCGTCAAGGATTTAACAGATTGTTGGTTCATTAAGGGTATTTCGGTTATTTTCTTTAATGCGAAGGCTATATAAGGTGTTTTGAAAAACACGGGGGTATATAAATTAAATTATTAAGCAAAAACTCACGGGTATATACATATATATATATATATATATATATATATATRGAGTTAGGTTCATATGAGAACCCATCTTAKKGTGAGAACTATAGGAACTTTAATCTCAACCATTTATTTAAACCTAAAATAATCTCAGCCATTCACTTTATTATAATTATTTTAAAATAAAAACCTGATTTCTTTTCTTTCCCCTCCACCCCTTCCTATCTCATCCATAACAACTTCACCCCCTTTCTCTCTCCTCAGCTCTTTCTCTCTCCACCGCACTACCTCCTTGTCGCCGGCCACACTACTGCACCAGCCCCCTATTCGTGGTCCCCATCGCCGCACCAACAAGCCCACCATATGTCACACCATTCTCTCCTCTCACTTCCATCACCTTTTTCTCTCTCCACCGCACAAATTGGCCTCCGACCGACGCAAGATTGGTGGCGCGACGCTGGGCGAACAAATTCGGACCGCCGTAATTTGGAAGTGGAAGTGGAAGGTGGTGCGCGAAGGGTGGTTGGTGCGCGAAGGGTGGTTGATGTGGCCTTGGCCTTTGTGCAGTTGTGACGGTGGGCTGGACTCGATGAGGGGGTGGCGCTACAGGTGCGGTTTGGGTTACGGTTGATGGGTAAGGGTGGTGACCGATCGGTGGCTAGAAGTGGTGGTTTTTTGGTTCGGAGGTTGGTATGGGTGCGGTGTCGGTGGTTTTGCTGGGTGAGAGTGAGGGATGTGGGGTGAGGGGGGAGGTGGTGGTGTGTGGAGAGAGTGTGGGGCGTGAGGGTTGTGGTTGGGTCCGTGCCAGGAGAATTGGGGTTGGGCGGGCGCTTGGTGTGGGAGTGGGTTTGGGCTGGGTGGTCTGCGGGCTCAAGGAGGAGGAGACGTTGTTTTGTAGCAGCGATGAAGTACCGCATTTAGAACTAAGACAAAATTTGTACCATATGCGTTAAAACCTGCTACACATGAACTTTTAGAGATATACATGCATTAATCGGTAACTTCTAGACTGAAGCCTGTATTGTAGCACTAAATGTGCTAGGCGTCAGAACATGAAACGTAATTGATTTGACATAAAGTATACGGCGTAGAACCTGGACTTTTCATGTTCTCACCTAATGAGCGAGTTCTACATGGATCCTCACCTATATCTATAATTTTATTATTATTATCTTCTTATGCTTATATATTAATTATCTCGTATTATATTATTATATCATTCTATACGCTTTTTATACTATCATATCCTATATATATATATAATATTATATATATATATGAGTCAGATCCAGTGAAAACCACATGTTTATGAAAACGTGAACCAAAATAGTGGGTACGTTTTACATTTTTAGGGGCAATACGCGGTAAAGGGGTACCAACGAGCCTTTTCCAGTACTTTGATGAACAGTACACGTGGTACCCCTTTAAACCTCAATGTACCCCAAATTGAATACAAGTATCTAAATAGATTAAATCGTGACCGTCATCTCCAATCCTCTACGGTCAGATTAAAAGTTTTTAGTTTTCACCTAAGGTTTGTGTTTTCACATGATCCTCATTCTATATATATTATATATTATATTATTATTTGTAGAGTTTTTCCCCATAAACCCTGAGTTTTTGCTATATAAGTTTTGTAGGATTTTTAATTTAATTGAACTTCCACCACAAATTTTATTTTAGTTCGTGCTACACGCTGTATATAATCTTGGGTCCCGTCATTGGTAATCATATTATTATAGCAAATATTCAAAAAAAATTTATTAAAGGCAATAATTAAAAATATGCAATCTAATGTTTTAGCAGCATAAATCTCAATACTTACTGTTGTATACACTTTTACTAAAAGAAATCATGCAAGTCTGTGATTCAAATAATCAATTCTCCCTGTGTTTCAGTCTAAATTATTACTATTTTTGAATGATCATTTTCATTAAGTACATTTTCATTTTGGATTAATATTTCAAAACAATTTTTTCTTTAACTTAAGCTGTCAGTGCCCGCAGGCCCAACCCAACCTACGTGTCGACCTCGCGACCAGCGACAATGTCCGATAATGGCCTCAATACTCTGTTTCACGCGAACAAAGAGATATAACTCTGCTTGCATCGCACAACAGCAGACGTGCCTATGGCCGCCCCGCCACCTGTTTCACTTCAAGTTCACTCGTTGCGACCTGCAGCCCAGAAACCTACGCGCCTCATCGCGAGACGCCTTTCTTCAGGCAGCCACCTAACGTTGCAGGAGTCACGCACTCTCTTCGCCTAATTCGCCAGCCACGACCACAACGGGCACAGCCACCGTGACGCTCCAACCTTTCCGCAAGCTCACAAGCAGTACCAAAAACACAGGGAGCCACACACAGTGGACTGCCACTCTCCACAACGCCTGCTCGCGCAACCTCTGCGCAGCCAGCGCGACAACCGCACGAACCTAATTTTCATAATTTTTGGTGATTTTCGAACTTTTTTGAATTATTGTTGGTATTTATTGTGAACCTTTACTCATTTAAACCACCTATTGTTTCGGCCACTCGAAATTTAAATCCAATTGAAGGAATTTGATGTTTTAACATTTATAATCATATTGGGAAAAAATTAGGGTTTTTAATTGTTTTGAATCAAACTCTTTGATTCCAAAATGAAAACCAGAATTAAAAATGCGATTTTGCAATTCAAATTAGAAAGAATCAAATCCCTAATTYAATTTCAACACAAATGTGTTGAATTTTTTAWTYAAATTTTTGAATAAAACAACCTTGGTTTGTTCGAACTTCTTCGAACAGTGGTTTCTATTTTTTATTTTAAAAAAATCAATAAAATTAAAATCACATCTTAATTTTATTAAATACAACATTCCAATCAATTAAAACAACTTTTAATTATGAAAATTAATCCATATTTCAAATCCCTTCCCAAATTGATTTAAAACTCCAACATATTGCATCAAATTATGAACAACATTAACATAAGCTAGCGGCTAATTAATACCACTATAAGGTTTTAGATGCACTTAGCGGAATTTCAAAAATCAACTTCTTAACATCTAAACAAGATCACATGCATATAATTAATGGGTATCAAATAATAAGGTTGAGAATTACAACCTTTGATGCGTATGCTCCATTTGATGACTGCGACACTGCAACAAAAACGGAGATCAAGAGCCTCAATTGTTGCTCCTCTATTCAGTCCACAAGCACAACATCGGACCACGTATGCTAGTATGGAAGAGAMAATYAATAYCGCTCTCTTACTTTTTAGGGAGAAAGTGCCTAGAGAGAATTAGGGTATGAGTTTCATAAAACTGTAAAACTGAATTCATTAGTTCACCCTAATAAGTATATCTAATATATAATGATTAGTGTGACTAGTCTAGCCCATAATCTCAACTATTGGACCCTTTCATTTTCTAGTCCAATATCGTGAATTATGTGTGACCTCGTAGGATTAAGTTAACATTAGTTGTAGGCCCAATCATATTGTTCTACTAGTCATAATTATTTTCTAACAAGTAAATATGACTAYTAATATAACCTAACAGTTATATCTATAATATAATCCTAATTTATATTTAGTAATTGCACAATTGACTGATGACACAGTTCCTTCATTTTTTATTTTTTTATTTTTTTGCTAAGTAAAGAAATGGATTGCACTAAGAAGCAAAATACAACCTAAAGCTTAACCCATGGTTGACAACTCTACTATGTAGGCTCCCAACCACATAAGCAAGCAAACAGAGCTAATTATAATGTTTGCAGCCAAGCCAGATACTTCCTAAAACATCTCTTGCTAATGACCTTCTTACATCTCTATTTGATAAAGAATTTAATCTGCTTAAGTACATGAGTAATAGAAGGAACTTTAGCATGCCAAACAACCTCATTCCTAGCTTGCCATATGCTATAAAAAGTAGCAGCCAGAGCAGCCAAGATTACATCTGAGGAGTTGTGAAACCCCTACGCCTTTTAGTCCAATTAATTAAGTGCTCCATATCATGGAATTTACATTGACAACCCAACCAAAGACCAACATCACTCCAAAGTTGGACACTAAAAGGACACTCAAAGAAGAGGTGATGAGGAGTTTCAACTTGAAGACCACAAATACAACAGTCAGCAGGAATAGTCATGCCTAAGTGAATCAATCGAGACTTGACTTGCAATCTCTCCTTAATGGCCAACCACCAGATAAACTGATGCTTTGGAATGGAAATCTTGTTCCATGCTATGGGAACCCATGGAACCTTCAGATTAACACAAGTAAGCTCTTTATAAGCAATATGTATTATGTATCTCCCTGTAGCACTAGGCAACCACTGSAACTGTCCCCATGTAAGAAAAACATTTTTAACATGGCACAAGGATTTCCATAACCAACTASAGCTCGCAGGAGCCTGATATGCCCACCAAGCTTGACCCTTGATGTACACAACATGCACCYATCTAACCCAAAAGATATCTTTCTTAGCCTTAATATGCCAGATTAGTTTCCTAACAGCTAACATATTCCACAAAGCAATATATATTCCTCACACCCAAACCACCTAATTTCTTTGGTTTACAAACTTAATCCCAACTAACATATCCTCTTTTGCTGCCATTTGCACAACCTTGCCATAAATAATGTCTACACAGGCCATTGATCTTCATAATCACACTAGCAGTAATAATTAAAATTTGCATCCAATAAGTGCAAATGCTCATCAACACGGAATTGACTAACTGAAGTCGTCCTRCAAAGGAGAGATGCCTAGATTGCCAACTCCTTATTCTAAGGAGCATCTTTTGAATCAACRGGTCATAATCAGTAGCAGAGAGTCTTTTGTGACAATTCCTTCATTTACTTCCTCTGTTTCTTTTCATTGTTACATTATCTATACYGCGGTCTTTAAAAATCAAGTTTGACCCAAAAATACATTTGATATCTTAATGTTACGAGGAATTGATCTTGGCTAACGATAGTTGGGATAACATTGTCCACTAACGTATTTTTTTTACTTCCTCCGTTTTAGGAAGGTTGCACCACTTTTTTTAAAAGAAAGTTTCACGAAAGATACACCACTTTCATTTTATTCCTTTTTTGGATTTGGGACCACAATAAAATACTTACAAATTTTCATTTAATCCACTTTTTCGTGGGGACTACATTACTTTTCTTCAACTACTTTATTAGAATTTTTTCCATAGATATTGTCGAAAAGTTTCATAATTCCCTTGTTGCCTTGGAGTTGAAAATATTTCCTGGTGTACTGTCCACGTAGGTTCGGTGAGGAAGCTAAATCCCTAACCAAATTCGCCACTGCCATTAGCGAATTATTGAAAAATTCGCTACTGCCATTAGCGAATTATTGACAAATTCGCTACTGCCATTAGCGAGTTTGTTTAATAGTTCGCTAATGGCAGTAGCGAAGTTGCATGTCCCTGATTGCTCTGGTTTGTTGGTTGCATGGCTGGCCATGACAGTTTGTGACCTCTTAATAATTAGTAATAGCAGCAACCAAAAACATCAAGCAACAACGACTAAGTAGTCACCAAACAACAAATTTGAAGGAATGATAATGACGAACAGAGGATATGATGATGGTGGTGGCGGGGGCTATGCAGAATGCGACGACGATGGTGCTCAATGAGAGTGGATATGATGGCGCTAAAAATGATGAACAGAGGAGAATGGAAGAGATCGAGCAGTGACGTCGAATGTGGAAGTCTAGAGCGATTTCACGAATGACAGGCTTGTCGCGTGCCTATCAACAGTACCTATTAGAACTAACCTGCAGCTAGTGGTAACAGGATCGTATCCACGAAGAAGCAACTACTACTGATGAACTGAATTAAAGCATATCTAAACTAATAAAATAAATCTTGGTTTGTGATTGTATCGAATTAAGACTAATGAAAACGATGAACAAAGAAGAGTATACAAACTCATTATGTAACGACTCCTAGGATACTGGTCACTATAGCAGTATTACAGTAATATCGACATATCAACAATTCATAACAAGGCATAATCAAAATAGGGTCAAAGCTCTCTCGATGATCAATTGAACCATAAAACTACTCCTAACCGTATCTTCGACCTAGGAAGTCTCGTATCTACCTATTGACGTTGATCTTGTTGCTACAGTCTCAATCACAAGATCTAGAGACTTGTGACTAATCAAATAAGATTAATAGGCACCTACGAATTGATTAACATGAAGAACAATCTAATAGGAAATTGAATAAAAGTCAAGTCATGAATCGAATCAAGCCAGATACATGTCAATCATATTGCTATGGTCCCAATCGCCCTAGAAATTTGAACTACTCACTTCAATTGAAATAAGCATGATAATGCGATTGGAGAAAAACATAATCAAGAGCATAACACAAAAAAAGCAATAAAAAACTAGATTAAGGATGAAATAAATTACCAAAAGTGCAATAGAATCGATGAATAATTGATGAGCTTTATTGAATTCCAAATGAATGAGAAACTAGGTTTCTTGAGAATACGTAATTGAGTTTTTCAAATAAAATCTAATAATGAAAATGTTTACAAAAATTAGATTCCTCCCCTCTTATACTTTTGATTTTCTCACATTAAATGAGCCCAAAAAGACTATCCTATCCCTCACATAAATCACGCCTAAAAGAGAATAATTAAATCTGTAAAAACGACCCTGAATCCGATCGGTTTAAGTCAAACCGATCGGTGTTGAGTCTATACGCGGCTGATTCACTAGCTATCTTCCACGCGCCATAAATCGAGCTCTGGGGTCCAAATCAAGCATGTGACCTATTTGAACGAGCTCTCGAAGTCTAGTTTCCAATGCAACTAGAATCACACCAATCTGACATATGAAACCGTGACTTATGACCAAAGAAGTGAGCATATACTCCGTAGACTCCAATTTCTAGCTTCTCGCCTATCCTCATCAAAGCTCCCGTAGTGCTAGCCAAATGAGGTCAAAACCACTCAAAATCAATGAAAGCAACCTAAAACTCATTCAAACCACCTAAACAACATATTAGTAGCAAGGAGGTCTTAAGAAGGCCAAAAACCATTCAAAATAGCAAGAGAATGGGGAGAAAAAACCATATATATCCATACAATACATCAACGAACAGAAGACAAAGAGCGATAGATGTTTTTTGCTAATGTTGATAGCAATGAATGAGCTATAGTTCGCTACATATTGATAGCTATTCTGACTTTTTTATTTAAAAATATATATTAATAAACCGAACCAAAACTAACTGTATATTGAGGAATAAGTTTGATACCGAAGCAATAAGGGAAATATGAAGTTTTTGATAATATCTATGGAAAAAATCGTTAAAATATTCATCAATTCTTAATCTTTCTTTTTGTGAGGACCACTAGATTTTCCCCTACCTAATTACTTCTACCAAATATTGTCTCGATTTCCGAATTTTATGAAGTGGAGCACCTTTGTGAAAAAGAGGAAATAATATATATATATATTTGTATTAACAAAAATAGGTTACAACTGTAACTTTCGTTAAGTGTAAGATTATTATTTTAAAATAGCAAAAGTTGATTGTTGTAAAAGGCCCTTAGAATGTATTTTTATTTATATTTATTCTGATAAAAATCTCACCTAGAAGCTCGAGAGAAGCGATAAAAGGCGGAGATGCATCATACTTTASTTTCCCTCCAAATCCTTTACTAGAGCACTCCCTTTTGCATTAAGGGTCTGTTTTATTCACCATATTTTTACGTATCTAAACTTATCTTAATTTTTTTTTAAACTGAACTTATTTTGTTTTTTCTGAAGTTGTTTTTTTGGCACATGAGCCACAAGGGCAGGTAGTATTTACAATGGGGGCGGGGGAATATGAGGATTCGAATCCTTGACCTCAAGGATCAAAGAGGAAGTCGGAGTCACTGCTCCAAACCTCTTCCTCTCTGAAGTTCTTTTGTGAGAGAGAAAAAGAATAAGTTTGTTCTTTTCAACTTATATTTTTTGAACTAAACTTATTTTTTCTGAAAATAAGTTGAACAAAACAAACCCTATGATTGTATTTCTATATTCCTAAATTGTTAACTAGAAGTGTCCATAATAATCGTGGAAATAGAAATAGGAGTACTCATTGAAATTCATCTTTGGCCTTAGATCGTAACGAGGTGGTTCAGTAGAGCCGTAGAGGTGATCAAACTTAGCCCAAKCTGCGGGCTCGGCCCGAACCACCTCGAAAATTGTGGGCTTTGGGTATGAATTTTTGGCCCGAAATTGGGTCGGGCAATCTTTCCAAATTTTGCACGGGCTTTTTTCGTGCATTTTAGTTTTTTTTTGCCTGGTCCGAAAAATCTCGCCAAGGCCACTTCAATATTTCGGCTTTGGGCAACAAATTTATGTTCGAAACCAAGCTCGGCCTGACCCGATTAAAGGGTCTAATTTACAAGTCATGTATGGCTCCAACCCGACCCGACCCATGATCATCTCAATGGTTAAGTATGTTMAATGGTTTGTGGTGCAAGGACATAGCAAAACCTAGTCGGAGGTGATTTAGTAGGTTGAACACCTGTGTTCATTTGGGCTTCGGAGTTAGTAGATTAGCAAATAGCAAGATGTCTATATCTTGTTAATGGGTATCTATGATTATACAAAGTAACTAACAGGCTTAAATTAAYCAGTCTATGGCTTTGGTTTACAAAGACACCAATGATATTTGAATGGGGATAAGATCAACTAACGTCTTTGTAGTATTGGTATAAGTCCATGTACGTTGAAAATAACTTTTCGGTTAGATAATGGTTGTCTATGACATTAGGATGTTTGTAAATTAGTAATTTAATTTACTTGTAGTGCAATTACTAAACATAATAATAAAATAATTAGTAGATGTTACATAAATTTGGAAATAATTAATATATGTTAAGTTTAATTTTGTCTACTTTAGTGGTATTTGTCAAGTTATTTTTAAGTTGAAGGTAATTTTGTCTTTGTTAGATATATTTGTCGAGTAATTATCATGTTAATGTTAAGATGGTCTATGTAAGATATATTTGTCGATTTTTTTTTTGTGCTAAGAGAGCCACAAGGGTGGGGATGAGAATCGAACCAAGGATCTCCTGGAATCGGGAGGGAAGCTTAACCACTTGAAWCTATCTATATCTATACAATATAAAAAGGGAGTAACTCTCGCACTGTTCATTTGAACAGTGTCCACAACAACCAAGACCCCACCAGCAATCCACAACAGCAAGCTCAGTCCAGCAAGCCCATCGATGGGCCAATCCAAATGCAACCCTCAAAAGCCCACACCAAGGCCTACCAAGCTGAGACCACCTTTTGATCATAAATTCATAACGTCACATCAGAGCTCTCAATCTCACGTGTAACACCAACTGCCGGACAGCTCACACAACGCAACACTCCTTCTTCTTTCTCTTGAGATGTGATGATTGTTCAGAGCTTCATTGCTTTAATGGAGTAACTCCTTCCTCCCTCCTCTTTTGTTTTCCCATCCCAGATATGGCTGACCTTGGCTATCTTGCTCTACTATCCTCGCTTAGTTCTGGTGAACAACAGTGAGTTCAGAGCTTCCAATACATGCGACCCTTCTCTCTTTTGTGTGGTTTGGCGCTGAAAATGGTGATGGTCGAGGTGGATATGAAGACGGAGCTGCTTTCCTTCTTTCGCGTTTTGAATTTGTGGACGGTGAAGATGAAATTAGAGGTGATTTGTCTTCCTTTGTTTCTTTTGTTGCCGATTTAGGATTCATTCTTACATGCTTTGTATAGATTTAGGGTTCAATCGAACATGCTTTGCGAGGATGAAGATGCTTCTTTATAGATTAATTCAAATTCAAATTGATTAAATAATAATAAATAAATAAATGTTCTGAACAAAATAGAGAAGAAGGAGGAAAGTGGCGTCCAATCTTACTYTTAATGGTTGTTCAATTGAGTATCGCCACAATAATTTAGATTAATTAGAAATTTTTGAAACAATCATTATCATTAATCAGGAAGAAAATGATAATTACAAATTAATTAATTGCAAAATTTTGAAAAGCCATTAATCAGGAAACATAATTAATGCATAGAGAAACTGGTAATTGGAAATTAACAAACAACTATTAATCAGTTATCTGCAATTAAGGCATAATTAAATTGTCTTTTTTTTTTATA
>SNQN01003985.1:23225-39565 GCA_008642245.1 Bassia scoparia
TAATCAATTAATTCATGATTAAATTTGAGCCTTTTTTCCCTGTTGTTTTCAATTGAATCCAGTTGAATCCGATGCGATTGATGGGCCAAGGCGTCGGGCCGAGGCATCGGGGCAGACAATTGGCTCACCTTRTTTGAGTCGAGCARCTAAAGGGCAACTGATTCCAGGCTGACCCAGGATGGATGGTGTACGAGGGTGGGGTGTCGAATTGAAGGCTCGGGATATTAGKGCGACGAGCAGGGGTGGTATGGTTAACATTCGTTTCATAAAGGTAAACAAATATTTGTGTCTGATCTTTTGTTTAGGCTCTTAGTTATTAGGTGATTAATTGATTGTGGCATGGTCTAAGCTTGTTCCTAGGTTATGTTAATTATTTATTAGCAACTTACAGTGTTACTGTGGTAGTTTACTCAAAAAATTACAGCATGCTTGTGAGATGTATGTATGTGTGATAAGTGAGGTAATTTAATTTAGATAGTTTTTTTTATATGACAGCTTACCTTTTCCCTTGCTTTTGGGAGGCAAGTACAATTGTTGTTGCCCTTCACTGTGCATGAAAGTGCTTATTCTGCTTTACCAAACCTACTGCTACTGTTTGCATATCTTCTGCAATGGCAGCATTAAATGTTTGCTTGTTTGTTTGGTGCATATTAGATTTTGTTTACTTGCCAAAACTTTACTTCTCACCTAAATTTAGGGGCAAAATGACTACTTGTACTTCTTGTTCTCCCTTGTTTTACACTCATAAATAGGCTTCAGCCTTCATAAACTAAGGTTTTTGAGCTGTTGGAACTCTTCCTTTGTTTAATTGTTGTGCTATCTTATAGGAACAAGGAGTAATCTCATCTCATCAAGTCAAATCATCTAAGGATTTTGTATGTTCTCTTGTGACTTTACTTGGTACCATTTTGTTCTATTGCTGCAGTTATTTGCCCTTTAAAGCTTTTTATGCATGCTTGAGTGCTTTTGTTTAGCTTGAATGCATTGCTTTTTTTTGTGTGGTGTTTGGTGCTCTTTGTTTAGCATTTATTACAAACTATAGTGTCTTGTGTATTGTTTTGCACGTGTTGACTTTTGTGTATTCGTGAGTTTGCAGTGATTTGCAAGAGAAACCAAAAATATTCCATTTTAGTATGAGATCCTATATTCCTTACATGAATTGATTTACATGAACAATTCTAATAGAGCATCAACATCTTAATAAACATACTACTAGTAATAGTAATAGTAATAGTAATAGTAATAGTAATAGTAATAGTAATAGTAATAGTAATAGTAATAGTAATAGTAATAGTAATAGTAATAGTAATAGTAATAGTAATAGTAATAGTAATAGTAATAGTAATAGTAATAGTAATAGTAATGATAAAAATAATTACATGAGCTAATTTGTCTAGGGACGTTAAGTATTGTCTTAGCTTATAGTTTGCCTACGGACATTATGGATCGACTTGGTTTATAGTCTACAGGGTTTAATGTGCATGTGCATTTTGGAACAGGTCATTATATGGCATCCGAGGCTATTATACCCGTGTCTTTCATGCCTCTCTTGGTTCATGCTTGTGAGTCTCTAGGGTTTTTAGCGCCTGCATATACTTGCTCTGATGCTGCTACGAACAATCACTCTATTGTTGTTGTTGCACTGGGCCATGAATCGGCTGCTTATAGCTTTGTTGGTGGCCTTGGTAGTACTAGGGCCGAGTCATGCGATAGAGCTGCTAGAAAATGCTTGTACACTTGATGACCGTCCATGGTCTACGTGTCTATGATGTGAACTTGTCAAAGAAAGACGAGGCAGAGAGATCCTTGCCTTTGTTCATGCTGAAACGGAAACTCTATAAGAACATAGAACAAGGATCTCCACCTTTGCCTTTGAATTTAGAATTTTTCACCCAATCAGATTCGCTCCAATGCTGGTTGTGTGAGACTTGATTTTTATTCAGTCTTGGGCCGTATAATTGAGAGGTTTAACATCCATGTGACCCCAATTGAGTATCTTGAGCTTAGCGCATGTCATCACTTGGCTTGGCTGATTGTAGCCTGTCCAAGAAAGTTCTATGATAGTGAGGTAATTGTTAGTGATCGATCTACCTCTGAATTTGGCGCGAGACAATCTGTGGCAGAGAAAGCCATCAAATTTCTCATGCCTCGTTATACTTTCCTTGTTGAGGATGCAAACTTCTATTTCCTCCATCAATCTACTCTTTCTTTGAAACTTGAATGTGAAGCCTACTGCACCATCAAGGAACGTATTGATAGAGCGTCGCCAACCTATCAAATAATAAACCTAACTCGGTCTCACTAACTAGTAGTAAGGGCAAGAAAGGGTCGAACCCATGAGAGGCGTTGAATCAACCATCGAAAAAATCAATGTCTAAATAAGCTAAGTCAAACTAGTGCCTTGAGAATTGTTTGTCACTAAACTAGGAATTGCAACTAAAATTAAGATTAAACAAATTACTTTGATAAAAAGGTCTAGGGCAATGGCTACACCACTCAAATTCATCAATGAATTGCAACAAACAAGGGGGAATCGACTCAAGTTGGGATCAACTATGGAACGTCACCTAAGACACCTAACTACTYTCTCGAKYTAGAAGGATTGCCTACTTCATGGATTACAACCTATTTTCATGGTTACAATTCACAAACCAAGCTTGAAAACCAAAATCATGGTGACAACAATGTTCCCTTGACTAGAAATTCCTATTCTCATGGTCTTTTAGTCAAGCAAGTCCAAGGGAGCCTWCTACTTAACTTCATCTCTCGATCCTTCATTAAGGAGACTAAATAATAAGCACTTKTGGTGATCAATCACAAGAACTAGCATGGAAACCCCTTAAACAAGRCTAATTTACTCCAACAAGAACCAAAACCCCACWAGTAATTARCAATCCATGGCAAATTTGAGGGTTTCACCAAACCCTAGAAATTAAYTACTCACACATGCTTAAAAACCTAAAAACAAACATAATYAACATACTTTAAGCAAAATCTAAAACTTCAAGTAAAACTAAAMAAAATCAATAAAACCCTASAAATTACCAATCATGAATTGCTTAATGAAAATTTAAATAAATAAGTGCAAGAGATAGAAAGAAGTTACTAGAGCTTGAATATAAAAGGAGAGTTGAAGAATCTAAGTACAAAGCTTCCAAATTGCAAGAGAAAGTTGAAGAAGATCAATGAAATAGTGCCAAAACTAAGCTAATACTACTATTAAGAGAGGAGAGAGAGAACTACTAAGCTAAGAGTTAAGAGTAGAGAGAAAGTGTAAATTACAATGTGTACTAAGTGGTAAAGAAAAACAAAAACATAAAAACCAATCCCCCAACAAAAGAAAACCCAAAAAGAAAATAAACTAAAACCCGGAAAATAAATCCAAGCGACAGTAGTGGGCAGGGGTCACCCGCTACTTTGCAAAACAGAACAGGGACATCAGAAGGACAATGTAGCGGGCAAACAGAGGCCGCTACTAGGCGCTACTAGGAGGAAATCACAAGACAAGTCGAAAGGGTCAAGTAGCGGTCAGTACTAGGCCGCTACTCAGTGCAAAATAGCCCTTCGAAACATCATAACTCTCACTCTGCTCGTCCGATCTGGGCATGTAATATATCGTTGCGAAGCTAACGGAACAAGCTTTCACATCCAAGTAGAATTGCCTCAAAATGATCATTGTGCTGAAAGTTATTCTCTGTTGAATTTGCCTAAAGCCTCCCAAGCTCTCCAAAATGCTTCAAAATATGACCAAAGTGGGTTCGAAATGCGCCCGAACATCTCCGAATCGCGGGGGATCAAAGAACACCTGAAAATCACACCAAAAAAGAGAGGAAAATGAGGCATAAACGCAAAAAGCGGCCGCTAAAATCGAGGACACAGACTCAAATTGAAATGAAAATGACTCAAAACAACGAGAATAATTAAGAAAAAAGACTCTAAAACGGGATATAAAATCCCTACATCAAACTCCCCCAAGCTAAATCGTTGCGTGTCCTCAAGCAACTAAGAGTAAAAAGAGAGGAGAATGAAAAATGACTCACAAGAAAGGAAGACTCGACTTGACTCAAACGCTAATGAAAGACTCTAATATGCATGTTATCGAACACTAACTCGGACGACGAGAACAATGACCTCAACTAGCAAGCCAAGGAAATGACCAAAAGTAGATGGAGGCCCAAACCAAAATGATCCAAGAACCAACCCACTCCCGTGATCACATCCATTCCTCATGTACCCATATGACAGTAAACTCACTCCGTGAGGGAGTATTCAAGAGCTAGAGTAAGAGGAGAAAAAACGGTCTCTCATAGGTCCCGTGAGTGGTGCTCGCTCAATAGACTTGACTCGTGACTTTTTATTCAACTTGGAATCAAAAGGACTTTTTGGGGTTGTAATGGGGCTTTGATGAAGGTATGGATAGGCTTTTTAGGTGGTGGTAAACCTAAGAGAAGCATTTACAACCAAATATCGAACCAAACCAAGAAAACTTATCACGAAGCATCGAAAACAACTCCGGAAAGACGTAACAGGGCCAAACTCTAACCGAGGCACAAAACTATACAAGTGCCCAAAATCAAACAAAGAAGAAGCAACTAATTATTTACATACTATTAACAACATATTTTTGGTGATCGCACTTGCTTTGAGGATGATAAGCAATGTGAACTAACAAGTTACGATCTTTTATGAATTTTCCTCTTTTTTTTCATATATATATATACATATATATATATATATATTTTCTTTGAAACTAAAAGAAACATTACAAGTACCATTAATATTTACAAGAACTAAAAACTACTAATATTTACATTACTAAACTATTACAAACCGAATGTATACAAACCGAATGCTCGACCTCCATGTGTGATATCAAAGTCGAAAGGACCCTGGGGCTGAGGGTGGTAAGGATAGGTGACCTGGCCGTACGGGCCGAAAGCAGGGACCGGACCTGACTGGATGGGTACATGAGGGCAGTTCACGTACGGTCGAATGTGGCCAGTGTCCACTAGCTAATGATACATCTACCCAAAGTAATACCGAGCATACTCAGCATCCTAAGCAGCTAGGAACGACTGATTCTCCACGCGGTCCAAACGGCCAAAGATGGAGTCACCATAGGAGGGGGCCTGAAGATCCCCATCGATCTGCAAGGATACCTACTGAAAAGCACCAACTATATCAAAGTCTTGAGGTGAAATGAGAGAAACCTGCGGGCGGGTGGACTGGTCCCCTGTAGGAAAGGTGGAAGTGGAAGCAAAAGAAGTGGTAGGAATGGTGGAAGAAGAAGGGCGATCCTGGGAAGGAGGGTCGATGTGGTAGCCCTCCTGATCCACAGGATCGATAGGGTCGGTGGCCCATAGGTAGGGTGGGTTCACAACAAGAAAATAAGCTATTACCGACCGTCTAAAACAAATCAAAAACGGTTGGTAAAAACGCGGAAGCGGTCGGTAAAAGGTTTACGTACCGTCAACGGTCGCTAACTGACGGTCGGTATATCCTTGGTCGGTAAATAAGACTTTACCGACCGTTGAGCGGTTGGTAAAATTTTTCCGACCGTCTCAAAGAACAGACGTTGATCTCCGACGGTTAAAAACAGACGGAAATCACCGACCGTTTGTGTACGGTCGCTAATTATCGACCGTCAACGGTCGGTAATGTTGCAGATTTGCGACCGTTGACGGTCAGAAAACTAGGTTTGAAGTCAAACATTTTACCAAGCGGTCGGTAAAAGTCAACTATTTACCGACCGCTTAAACGGTCGGTAAAATGAAGTTCATAAATACAAAAATACAAAAAGTTTTCTGACATGACTGTCAGAATCAACTTTCTGTATTTTTTCAAATGTCGAATAAAAACAATAATAGTAAAAATCAAATAAAACACTCAATTTTCAATTTAGTGACAAAGAATCATTAATTCATTATATTCATATCAAAACACATATAGGAAGTATTGATACTTACAACAATCTCAACTAATAAATACCAAATCCCTAAAATTATGAATTTTCTTCACCCTAAATAATGTAAAAAATGTAGAAGCCTTTCTTCGAACCCAACAAATCTTCACTCTGCAAGAAAAAATTAAAATAAATTATTAAAAATCAAAACAAAGTAATGAACAAAATTTACCTAAAAAAAAAATCCAGAAACCAAGATACAACCCACAAAAAAAAGAAATTAAAAGATTGTCATAATCTCATAAATACAAAAATTGACCCCCAAAAAATCCAACAAAATCAATTTTTTGAAAAAGAAATCTGATTTTAAAAAACGAAAAATGAAAAAAAACCTAATTATTTACGAAAACAAAAATCGAAAAGGGGAAGAAAAAATCTAAAAAAAATCAAAGCCTAATTTTTAAAAAATCGGAAAAATAAAAATGAAATTAAAAGATTGTCACAAATAGAACAATTGACCCAAAAAATAAATAAAAATCCAGCAAAATCAATTTTGAAAAACGGAAAATGAAATTTCTAAAAGCGAAAAATGAAAAAAGAACCTTATTATTTACGAAAACATAAACCAAAAATAAAAATGGAAAAATCATCAAAAACATAAGATCTACTGAAAATGAAAATAATAGCCAAAATCGCAAGAAAAATTGTAAATGAAGAATGAAAACCAAAAAAGAAATCGAAAAATCTAAAATCGAAAAAAACAATCTGAAAAAAAAATCAAAACCTAATTTTTAAAAAATTAGAAATATCAAAAAGGAAAATAAAAACCTAGATCTATAAAATGAAATTGAAAATTTTAAAGAAAAACGAAAAAGAAAATCAAACAAAATGAATAAACTAGATCTAAACCAAAATAAAAAAAATAAAATCAAAAGGATGAGGAGGCGGCATAATTACCTGGCGATGGCGGCTTGCGAGGAGGTGGCGAGGGCGGCTTTCGAGGAGGCTGCGAAAATGCGGCGAGGCGAGGCGACGCGGCAAGGAGGTGAGAGGAGGGCGAGGGGAGGCGGCTAGCGAGGAGGGTGAGGGGAGGGGAGGCGGCTGGCGAGGAGGGTGAGGGGAGGGCAAGCGGCCAGCAAGGAGGATGAGAGGAGCGTGAATGATGAGGAGAGAGAGAGTGGGTGAGGTTTAGATAAGAATGAAAATGAAGGGGTGAGAGAGTGTGGGGGTTAGAATGTTAGATAAGGGTGGGTGGGTTGGTAGTTTATTACTTATTATTAGAATTATTAGAATGGTCGGGTTTTTTTTTAATTGGGGAAAAGAAAATTACCGACCGTCGACGGTCGATAAGGCATACTAGATGGTCGGTAATTGTGTTCATAAGTCAAAACAAAAATTTGACCATGTTACCGACGATTAAACGGTCGGGAAAAATTAAAAACGGCTGGTAATTTCCGTCCATTGTAACACACGGTCGGTAAATTTATAAAAACGGTCGGTTAATTGCGTCCCATAAAAAACAGTCGGTAATATGACATTTTCCGACCGTTTTTGTGACGGTCGGTAAAATCCGTCGTTAATAACGCGAATTCTTGTAGTGGTTTCGTCGAAAAGTCGTTGCGGGTGGTTAGGGAGGTAGCAATGATGCCTCCCCTGAACTCGCCAACTGAAACGACCTTGACGGTTAGTGGCTTGAAGCCACTCAAACTGAACCAACTGGGGTAAATCCATAGCAACATGCGAGTCAGCATGCTCGCAATGTCTAAAGTAGCGCTCATATCCCAAGGCACGGGTGAATACGGTAAGGTAACCGCCGAGTGTGATCGCATCGGTGAAGGCTGGGCCGTGCTTTAGCTTGCTGATCCTTTCCATTAACATGTACCCGGCGTTAACCCGGGAACCGTCAGCGGAAGGATAGCAAGCTAAGTAGATCAGGTGCAGCTCTTCCAAGCTGAGCTTTGAATGCTYAGACTTCGCATGCAACGAGTAAACAAGTACTCGATGGAATAAGCGAAGTGCGGTGTGGCGGATCATTGACACGAGCACATTACGATGCTCGTAAGTGGCCTTATTAGTGATGCGGGGCCAGAACTGGCGGCTATTGAAGCTGATGGTAGCCGCTTTCGGCTCGAAAATCGAATTGGTTGGATCACAACCAAGGATTTCGTTCAGCCGGGTGAGTGTGATCGTATGCCTTCTTCCGAACATCTGGAAGGATATGTCGTACTCTGGGAAGGCATCCGTATCAGATGTGCGGTCGAGATCCAGGTGGCTATAGTCTCAGCCACTAGACTGGGGTAGGTGAGCTCGTGTGGTAGGTCGACCAAACCAAGCACACCAAAGTTGTTGGCGAGTTCTCGGAACTCGTCATCAACTCCGAGGGCTTGCATGGCTTCTCGGTGGTAGTACTTGGTCAGCAAACAACCACGAGTTTGCAGGTTTGCCAAGTAAGTTTGACTCCCCTCAGGAACCTCAAGACGTGGGGGCACACTAGGGTCCCCCTCRGGAGGAGGATTGCTACTAGATGCCGCCCCCTTTCGCCTTTTGTTCGTTGGGGCCATCGAGACTATCAAATAAGCGCAAGAATCAACACAAGCACACAGAAAGAACCTACGGGCAAACTAAGAGCGCAAACACTCAACCAGAGGCAAACTAACCAACACAATCACTAACACACAAAACACGTCAAAAACTAGGAAAAATAGCCTAAAAGAAAAACCCTAGGGTCAATCTGAACAGCCTGCCTCTTCCTAACCAGCGATAGATCAAAAGACCTAATCCCAAGTGTCCCAAGACCCAATTACAATCAACTAAAACAAGCACTTGCAATAATCAGTATGTTATAACAATCCAAGCAAGTTCAAAAGCTTAATTTAGTTGACAAGAAGTCACAATCACAACTAACTCAACACCACAACTTCACAAACCAAAAGTGCCCGAAATTTCAGTTCAAAACTCAACTCACAAGCATAGTCTACACTCAGTTAATTAATGCAATACAATAAAATGTTCAAAATTCAAGCTTCAAGATTGCAAAAGCTAACTCAGGATTTCAGGCCAACTTCTAGTTCGATGAATTGGGAATTAGACTGAAAATTGAACTTAATTGAAGGGTAGAATTTGTACCTCAGGGAGTTGTTAAAACAACCCCAAAATTACCTCAAAAGGAGCCCAAAGATTGCAGAACAAACAAAACTGAAATTGCCACACAGAACCTCAAAATTTTCGAGCCAAAACAACCCCAAATCTGCCAAAATTTCGCACAACTAGCCTCCAAAACTTTCGAACCTACGAGCCCAGATTTTTTTTCGAACAAAAATTCGAAATTTTGAGTGAATGTGAGTGGAGAATGAAATTATGAGGGAGATTTGAGTGAGATTGATTGATTTCGTGAGGTGAGAGTTTGAGATTTGAGATAAGTGAATGAGTTTGTGATTTTGTGAGATGAATGAGTGAGTTTGTGATTTTGAGGAGAGAGAAGAGTGTTGGTTAGGTTGAGAGAGAAGAGGGTTGAAAGATATGAGAGGAGGGAGAAAGAAAATAAAAAAAAAAACAAAACCTGCCATCTGATGCTGCTCAAACACGTGAAACACGAAGGTAGCGGGTAGTAGCGGGCAGGGGTCACCCGCTACTTTCGGACAATTCAGGAGATGGCCATACAAGTAGCGGCCTGTAGCGGTTGGTAGCGGCCGCTACTCAACTGTAGCGGTCAGGGGGCACTCCGCTACTCCCCGCTACTTTCAAAAGTGCTTAAATTTCAACCTCTCTGTATACACGACTTGTAGCGTGTGGTAGCGACCGCTACTTTAGAGTAGCGGGCAAGGGTCACTCCACTACTCGCTGCTACTCTGATAGACTGGATTTTCCCAACTTTCTGTGTACGCGGGCAGTAGCGGCCTGTAGTTCACCGCTACTCTGTAGTAGCGACCCAGTAGCGGACCGCTACTCCCCGCTACTCCTGCTGTTTCGATTTTTCACAACCCCTTATCCACAAAATCTCCAAACCCAAACCATATAAGGCCACAACAGCTAACCACCAAGCCTTAAAAACGCCTTAAGGGCTAAAATAAACTACGAAACAAGCTAGGAAAGCAATAAAATACGGGTTGCCTCCTGCAAAGCGCTTGTTTAACGTCGCGAGCTTGACGCACTACCTCAAATTGGGACTAACCGGCTACGGTTGAGGCATCAAAACCATCTAAATGGATCTCATAAGCTTCTTCAATTGCCGAACCATCAAAGTAAATCTTCATCGTTGGCCATTCACTCTAAATGGTTCTGTCCCTTCATTTCCTATTTCCACCGCACCATAAGGTAAAACTTGTTTGACTTCAAATGGTCCACTCCATCTTGACTTAAGCTTGCCCGGAAACAATTTCAAGCGAGAATTATACAATAAAACCTTGTCACCAACTTTGAATTCTCGTTTCATGATATGCTTGTCATGTCATGCCTTAGTTCTTTCCTTGTAAATCCTAGCATTTTCATAGGCATCTCTTCTTAATTCCTCCAAGGCATGGAGGTCTAACATCCTTTTTTCACCGGCCTCTTGCAAATCAAAGTTCAACAACTTTATAGCCCAAAGTGCACGATGCTCTAATTCAACTGGCAAATGACATGATTTTCCATATACAAGCTTGTACGGAGTGGTGCCAATCGGGGTTTTGAAAGCAGTTCTATAGGCCCACAACACATCATCCAGCTTTGTTGACCAATCTTTCCTTGACCTATCAATTGTCTTCTCCAAAATCAACTTCACCTCTCTATTTGAAATTTCAGCTTGGCCACTCGTTTGGGGGTGGTAGGCCAATGCAACCTTGTGCCTCACACCATATTTTGCAAGAAGGGCTTGGAAGGATCGTTTGGCAAAGTGTGATCCTCCATCACTTATAATGGCTCGAGGTACCCGAAATCTAGGGAATATGACCTTTTTGAACAAGTTAATCACCACCTTAACATCGTTAGTAGGAGAAGCAATCGCCTCTACCCACTTTGATACGTAATCAACGGCGACCAAAATATATTGATTCCCAAAAGAGTTGGGGAATGGTCGCATAAAGTCAACCCCCCACACATAAAAAATCTCCAATTCAAGAATATTGTTGAGCGGCATTTCGTTTCTTCTTGAGATATTACCGGTTCTTTGGCACCGGTCACAAGCTTTCACAACACCCCACACATCTCTAAACATAGTAGGCCAAAAGAAGCCATATTGCAACACCTTCGCCATTGTCTTGTTAGCACTCATATGTCCTCCACAAGGCGAAGAGTGACACATGTTGATAACACCTTCAATTTCATCATCCGGGACACACCTACGAAACAAACCATCAACACACAATTTGAAAAGTAGAGGATCATCCCAAAAGTAATGACGAACATCATGCAAAAATTTTCTTCTTTGTTGATAAGTGAGATCGAGAGGGAGTATGTTGCAAGACAAATATTTGGCGATGTCTGCAAACCAAGGAGCCGCCCTTTGAATGAGTGCAAAGAGTTGATCGTCCGGAAACGAGTCATCAATGGGCATAGGATCAATATCATCATCGTTGATTGGTAATCGTGAAAGATGGTCGGCTACTACATTCTCCGCCCCCTTCTTGTCTCGAATCTCGACGTCGAATTCTTGAAGTAGTAGAACCCACCGTATGAGCCTCGGCTTTGCTTCCTTCTTTGACAATAGATACTTCAAGGCGGCATGGTCGGTGTAGATGATGACCTTAGAACCAACCAAATAAGACCGAAACTTTTCAATGGCATGAACGATGGCCAAGAGTTCTTTCTCAGTGGTGGCATAGTTGCGTTGTGCCTCATTATGAGTTTTGCTAGTGCAGTATATGGCATGCAACTTGCCTTCTTTCCTCTGTCCCAAAACTGAACCCACCGCAAAGTCCGAGGCATCACACATAAGCTCGAACGGAAGGTTCCAATCAGGGGATTGAATGATTGGGGCGGATATCAAGGCCTGTTTCAACTGCTCAAAAGCAAYAACACAATCATCAGTAAACACAAAGGGGGCATCCTTGAGTAAGAGTTGAGTGAGCGGCTTTGAAATCTTCGAAATATCCTTTATGAACCGGCGGTAAAAACCCGCGTGTCCAAGAAAGCTCCGCACCCCTTTCACATTTGAAGGAGGTGGGAAGCACTCAATGACATCAACCTTAGCCATGTCAACCTCGACGCCCCTAGAAGAAACAACATGACCTAAGACAATGCCTTCTTCAACCATGAAGTGGCATTTTTCCCAATTTAGGACAAGGTTCACCTCTTGACATTTTTGTAAAACTTTTAAAAGATTGGACAATCAAGTATCAAAAGATGAACCACAAACTGAGAAATCATCCATAAAAACATCAATAGAGGACTCTAACATGTCGGAGAAAATAGCCATCATGCACCTTTGAAATGTTGATGGTGCATTACATAGTCCAAACGGCATTCTTCGATAAGCGAAGGTACCGAAAGGGCATGTAAAGGTAGTCTTTTCTTGATCCTCGGGGTGAATCGGGATTTGAAAGAATCCCAAAAAGCCATCCAAGAAGCAATAGTGACTACGACTAGCTAATCTTTCCAAGATTTGATCAATGAAGGGGAGGGGGAAGTGATCCTTACGGGTGGACTTGTTAAGTTTGCGATAGTCAATACACATTCGCCAACCCGTAACTGATCTAGTAGAAACTGACTCGCCCTTTTCATTCTTGACAATGGTCATGCCTCCTTTTTTAGGAACAACTTSAATCGGGCTAACCCACTTACTATCGGAGATAGGGTAGATTATTCSCGCTTYWAGTAGTTTTAGCACTTCCTTTTTCACAACCTCTTTCATGTTTGGATTGAGCCTCCTTTGATGCTCAATAGAAGMGGCATGATCATCATCAAGTAGGATTCGATGCATGCAAAGTGATGGACTTATCCCCTTAATGTCATCAATTRAGTAACCAATGACACTTCTATATTTCCTYAAAACTAGAAGTAGTTTCTCCAAAGAAGTGTCATCAAGCTTTGAGTTGACAATAACGGGATACTTCTCATCTTCATCCAGAAAGGCATATTTAAGTAAATGGGGAAGGGGTTTTAGTTCTACTTGGGAGGAGGCGTTGTACTCTCCTCCTTCTCTTCCGCTTTTAAGGCCTCGAACTTTCTTGCCCTCACAATTGGTGTTTGATCAAGGAGCAACTTGTACCCCTTTGTTTCTTCACTTTCTTCAACCAACTTCCCGGTGATGATAGCTTGCAATGGATCCTAATCTTCAACCATTTCCTGAAACTCCTCTAAGTCTCTTCCCAATGTATCAATGCGGTGTTCTTCATCCGTAATGGGCATCTTTAGAACATTCGAGAATGTGAAAGTGACTTTCTCATCTCCGACATTAAGTGTAAGACGCCCATCTTTTACATCAATAACCGCACTCGCTGTCTTCAAGAATGGTCTCCCTAAAATGAGAGGAACCTTGGAATCTTCCTCCATTTCCATGACAACGAAGTCACATGGCACAAACACCCTTCCAACTTGGACCGGGACATCTTCCAATACACCTAAAGGGAGCCGAAACGAACGATCGGCTAGTTGGATTGACATTCGTGTAGGCTTCATTCCCCCAACATTTAGCTTTTGAGCCATAGAAAGCGGCACGAGGCTTACACTAGCTCCAAGATCACAAAGAGCATTTATCGGTTCAAGATCTCCAATCTTAACCGGTATTGAGAAACTACTGGGATCTCCAAGTTTTTCGGGAAGTTTGTTTTGAAGAATTGCACTTACTTCCATAGGAAGAGAAACGGTGGCACTCTCTTCAAGTTTGTGCTTGTTAGAAAGGAGATCCTTCAAGAATTTTGCATATGTTGGCATTTGAGACATTGCTTGAAGGAATGAAATGTTCACTTGAAGCCCTTTCATGACTTGAAGGAATTTGGAAAACTTCTCATTTAACTTCTTATCAACCATCCTAGGAGGAAAAGGGATAGGTGGTTTGTATGGTTTCATTGGAGCTTTTTCAACCTTTTCACTAAAAATCTCACTTTGTTGGGGCTCTCGATTCTCGCTTTGATGTGGCTCTAATCTCTCACTTACCTCATTCTCAAAATCTTCTTCATTAACTTCTTTCTCAACTCCCTCATCTCTCTTTGTGGCTACCTCTTCATTCATCATTGGCCCTTCATAGCCTTTACCCGATCTCAAAGTGATAGCTTTGATGTGCTCTTTCCGATTTACCACCATTTGACCCGGAAGTTGATTTCTCGAATTTGAAGAACTACCCACTTGTTGAGAAATTTAAGCCAATTGTGTCTCGATCATCTTGTTGTGTGCTTGTAGATGTTGGATCGAGGTGGCTACTTCACTATGTCTCTTATCATTCACCGCATTGGCCTTGGTTTGTTGGAGCATGAATGTTTCCAAGGCCACTTCAAGACTTGATTTTTGTGGGGGAGCTTGATTGTAAGGTGGCCTTTGTTGATTTTGACCTCCTTGATTGAAGCCGRGAGGCCTAAAGGGRGCTTGAGGAGGTGGTTGAGATGATTGAGATTGATATGCATTTGGTGATGGAGCTTGTTGTTGATAAGCATTTTTGAGGTGGAGGTTGTTGTTGATAAGCATTTTGAGGTGGAGGTTGCCTCCAACCAAAGTTGGGATGATTTTTCCAACTTTGATTGTAGGTTTGAGAGTAAGGGTCATTCCTTACTTCAATAAGGGCCGCTTGCTCCATAGTAGACACACAATAAGAAGTAACATGATCATTGCCTCCACATGTTTCACAAGCCATGACTTGTGAAGGTGCACTCGAGGAAACCARGTTCACCTTGTCAAGCTTCCTAGACAACAAATCAACCTTGGATGCAATGAGGTCAATAGCATCAAGCTCGTGCTTGCCGGCCTTCCTTGGAATGTTGTTCCTCTTATCTCCCCCCCAAGCATAATGCTTGAATTGGTTACCTCTTCAATCATCCGAAATGCTTCTTCAACCGGGAGCTTGTTTAGTTGACCACCGGCCCCCGAATCAAGATTAGCCTTAGCACTTGGAGTCAAACAATCATAAAAGCTTTGCACTATGATCCATCGATCAAAGCCATGGTGAGGACATGCTCTTGTGTAATCTTTGAATCTTTCCCATGCTTCCCTCAATGTTTCATCTTCTTGTTGAGTAAAATTGGTGATTTTCCTCCTTAACTTGGAAGTTTTCTCCGGCGAACAATATCGAGCAAGGAAAGCTTTCGTCACCTCCTCCCAAGTTGTCAAAGATCCTTCACTCACNTAATCAACAATGAAGAAAATAATAAAGGAAATAATAAAATGGGACAAGCTCAGAAATAATGGCGGCGCAAATATTAAGGGAAAGGTTTGGAGACTGATGTATTGCTGAAAACTAGGGAGTACAGTCCTAAAAGCTACAATACACTAATTTCTCACTTCTTTTCTGAATACCCTAACAAATGATAAGCATTACATATATAAAGCATTCACACCCTTCCTTTGATTGGGACAGCTGTCAGCCTAGYTGTCATTCTTGTTTGTCTTCTTCTTGCGACGAGAGTAAGTAATAATAGGAGGAGCCGTGACAACACCATTCCCAYTATCATTAACATTAGTGCAAGGCATAACATTACTTCCCCCCCAAATATGCATCTTGTCCGCAAGATGAAAATCTGGAAAGCGGTTATCGATCAAGTCAGCATCTTCCCACGTAGCCTCAAAAACGGGTAAACCATGCCACTTAATTAGKACCTCTGAGTGGTCACCTTGTGGGTGCTGCACTTTTCGCACGTTCAGAACCTCTTCGGGCTGGGTAGACATTTCCAGAGTAGGAGTGAGTTGAGGAGGAAGGTCCTGGGCAGGAGGAGAGTTACCAACAGCCAACTTGAGTTGCGAGACATGAAAAACCGGATGGATGCGGCTGTCCTCTGGAAGTTTAAGCCGATAAGCCACCTCCCCACACTACTACAAAATTGATCAAAGAAACCGGTTAAAAATGGCTTAAGAGACCACTTTGCAACACGTTTATATTTGGCACGTCTCTTAGATTAAGAAACCAGTTTTTTTTTTGGTTTATTAGGTTAATATAAGAGATAGGTTATAAATTAAAACTGGTTTCTTTACCTTGATTTAAGGAACCATTTAAAATTTAAAACTGGTTTCTTTGATACACCTAAGCAACCAATTTTCGTAAGAACTGGTTTCTTAAATGAAGGACAAAGAAACCAGTTTTCATAATAACCGATTTCTCGGTTATTTTTTTTTTATAAAAAAAATTAAAACTGCAGTATACAGTAGAATAAATTTATAATTTTATACGATACACAATACTCCAAATATACACAATACATAATAAATGAAATACATGTCTCTCTATTATTAATTTTTTAGGATTAATTAAATTTCCAATACAAAAGTAACATTATTTGTTCATCCTAAGCTAAAGTATTTTCATACACAATGAAAAAAA
>SNQN01003986.1:0-55673 GCA_008642245.1 Bassia scoparia
GGAGAGAGATTGGCGAGATGGCTCTAGGTATGAATCTATTTCTCCCAGACTCAGGTTTCGGCTAGCTGCTGCAAGTAACTTGGTGTTCCGGGTATTGAGGACACTAGTGCATACTGATTGTAAACAGCAACACATGAATAAACAAAGGTTAAGACCAACTGATGATGATGAAGAGGTCAAGGAGGAAGTTGATGATGATAGGAAGATGATGCTGAAGCATGAATGATGAGGAGAGGAGGAAGAGTATGATGGAGAGGGGTGATGCTGTTTGCTCCTGTTTCCCCTCCCCTATTTTCTTTTGATTCTTAAAATAACTGATTCTAATGGTCTGTAACTATTCTCCCTTATCCACGAACATTTCTTCTATGTGGATTAGGGTCCTTTTGGTTGAACTTTGCTGGTCTGTATGAACTATAATATTTTGCTATGTGATGACCTGGTTGACTAATTGTCTTTTTGCAGCATAACACTTGAATAGTGGTCGTTGCCACTGTATGGATGAGCACATTTAACAATTTGTGCACATCACTTTACTTAAGAGATTTTTAATGATGCCAAAAGGGGGAAATAGTGTCGAAGTTGTTGAAGCCTAGAATCTGCTAGCTTAGTTTAAGTTTTTACTTAGGAACCAGTTAGAATAGCTAACTTGTTCATTGAGTCATTAAGTTTAGATTGAGTCATTTTCTTTTTTTTACTTAGGAACCAGTTAGAATAGCTAACTTGTTCATTGAGTCTTTGAGTCTGCTGGTTGTGCTCAATTTCATTTGAGTACCAAATTGAAGATTTTCTGTTTCTAACTTGCTTAGTTGCAGGAACTTTGATTTAGTTTGTCATCATCAAAAAGAGGGAATTTGTTGAGTCCCTTAGGTTTTGAATGATGACACACTATTACAGGAAACAGGACACTTAATTGTGAATATAGTTGGTTTGTGTAACCAGCTAATTTAGGATACTTGTTTCACTAAACAAGTTAATACTTATTGTGTATGCATTGAAACTAACTTGTTTGTTACAGGGAACAGCTAAATACACACAAAGCTCRTATACTGGTCCAGAACCAACAAGAGCTGTTTCCTTRACTGTTAAGCTGAAAAACAGTCATATACCTTTTGTTGCACCTTAACCATGTTACATGTGCAGTAATAGGATGATTCCAAGACTTGAAGTGTGGAGCCTTTCGAAGACATCCGAAGAAAGAAGTGTGCTCAAAATTGAAGTATTCAAAGGAAGAATTCAAAGTCTTGAAGATTGCATGAAGAATAGAAGAAATACTCTTAAACAATTAGATCTAAGAATTCATGTAATATGCTCTTTATTGTGACTTAATTGCTATAGTTTAAGTGCTTATATGTGTTCTGAGTTATGGTATGAATTCTGGTACAAGAATGGAACAGAATTCATAACATACTTAATAAGGGAACCAGGCTGGGGAACCAGCTGTGTCCCTGAGTGGAATTATATATGGCTGCGGTTTTGAAAAAGAGTTTTTCTAAAATATTTTGTAAAGGATATTTTGAAAATGATGTTTGCAGCTGGAAATATAGATGAGAATATGATTATTGCCTTAAACCTAGGAGTATATATCTTGTTCGATTATTTCCTTAAAAGATTCAAATAGAACAAGATAAATACTTTCCATAAGTCTCATCTTGCCTTGATCAGCAAGTAGAGATTTAAGGAAACTAGGGTTTAGGTCAATAAACATATAAATACTCATCTACACTTCTAATTCTACACATCTCTCAACGGATCAAAAGAGTTTAATATTTTTGAGAGAAAAACACAAAGCACAAAGAACTTTACTTTGAGTCATACACAAGAGCATTAGTCGAGCTTCATTATTTCTCTTACTTAGCTTGTTAAGAAGTAAATCAAGAAGAGAGAAAAAGTTGTTATTGTAAAGGCATTCAACAGAGGGGTTGAAGGCCTGGTGAGTGTTTGTGAGTTCAAACACAAATTGGACTTACGAGTGTGAGTCGAGTGCACATTCAGAGTTGAGTGTGGGGTGTGCTGGTTCCCGGAGTAGGGAAACAGCAGAGTGAGTGTGTTCGTTGTGTTTCGGAGTAGATTAATAAAAGAACATAGGGTAGGAGGACGTAGCCCAGAGTTGGGTGAACCTCGTTAAATCTTGTGTGTTCTTTATTGCTTTACTTATATTCCGCTGCTTACAGGAACTAGCCCAACTGGTTCGTCATATTAAGTCCGAAAAGAAAGAAAAATTGGTAATAGATAATTATACTCAATTCACCCCCCCTCTTGAGTATCACATAACCTTCAACTTGTTTTCTCGTGTTGTTTCATTTTCCTCGGTATTCTTGGCTATCTCATACCCTTTCGTTTCAAACAACTCACCAGTGTAGCTCTTCCTACTGGTTTATTTGGAGAAGTGATCAGTAACGAAATGTAAGCAAGATACACTGCACGCGCGTTGAAATACGATAAAACTAAACCACCGTAGATAGGAAATTGCATATATATATATATATATATATATATATATATATATATATTATATATATATATATTATACATATACATATGTGGTTAGAGACATAATATATATATCTCTTGGGCCTCAACCACAGCTTAAGCTTTTGGTTGAGATGGTCCGATTTAACATGTATTAGAGCTAATGTGACATTGAGGGTCACGGTTCGAATCTCACCTCTCTCTCCCTTCTAAGTTGAATTAATTCGCACCAGGTATGAGTGGGCCTGTGTTGCTTCCACATTTCAAGCCCAAAGGCCTTTCATGTGAGGGGAGTGTTGCAATTTCTTCCTTGGACCCCCCAAGCCGTCCCATACTTCAACTACAAATGGCCAATAACCTTCCAATCTCTTCGTTGTTTCTTCTTCTTCATTCCAAATTCTGAAATACTTCGTAGTTCATTTATACATGCAAATTTGAAATTTTCAGATTTTCCCCCCAAAAAATCCCGAAATCTCACTTTCGCTCTCTTTAATTTTTTGGTTCTAACTTCATTACTCAAAAGCCAAGCGAAAAAACAAAGAAACTTGAGTATTTCTACAATTCCAATTTATTGTTTTTTTTAGAGAATCTATTTTAGTTTCATTGATTTTTCTTAATATTTGTTCTATTTTGTAGAAATTGTGAAGAAGTAGAAGACCTTATTTCTATTTTGTTTGGAGTTTTGAAGAGTTTAGAGAAGAACAAGTGAAATTTTAGGTATTTATTTACTGTTTTTTTGTAGTTGTTCAAAATTTTCATAATGATGTTCAAATGTTAATGCATGATTGTGTTCTTGTTCAAATTTTATACCAACGAATTTTTGATGCATTGTGAAATTTAGTGTAGTGTATCATGTTTCACTGTTCAGAACAAGCCTACTTGCTTTCAACTTGTTGATACCTTGAAAATTGGATATTGAAACTTGTTGAATTTCGCTTCTCTTCTTCTCTTCTTCTTCTTCTTCTCTTCTTCTTCTCTTCTTCTTCTTCTCTTTCTTCTTCTTCTTCTTCTCTTCTTCTTCTTCTTCTTCTTCTCTTCTTCTTCTCTCTTCTTCTTCTTCTTCTCTCTTTCTTCTCTCTTCTTCTTCTTCTTCTTCTTCTTCTTCTTCTTCTTCTTCTTCTTCTCTTCTTCTTCTTCTTCTTCTTCTTCTTCTTCTTCTTCTTCTTCTTCTTCTTCTTCTTCTTCTTCTTTCTTCTTCTTCTCTTCTCTTCTTCTTCTTCTTCTTCTTCTTCTTCTTCTTCTTCTTCTTCTTCTTCTTCTTCTTCTTCTTCTTCTTTCTCTTTTCTCTTTTCTTCTTCTTCTTCTTTCTCTTTCTTCTTCTTCTTCTTCTTCTTCTTCTTCTTCTCTCTTCTTCTTCTTTTCTTCTTCTTCTTCTTCTTCTTCTTCTTGCTTCTTCTTCTTCTTCTTCTTCTTCTTTCTTCTTCTTCTCTTCTTCTTCCTTCTTCTTCTTCTTCTCTTCTTCTTTCTTCTTCTTCTTCTTCTTCTTCTCTTCTTCTTCTTCTTCTTCTCTTCTTCTTCTCTTCTTCTTCTTCTTCTCTTCTTCTTCTTCTTCTTCTTCTCTTCTTCAATTTTTGAAAATGATGTTCAAATTTTTGAAAATGATGTTCAAATTTTGAAAATGATGTTCAAATTTTTGATAATGATGTTCAAATTTTGATAACGATGTTCAAATTTTTTTACTTGATTTTTTGAATTGAAACAACAAATTTCGAAATGTACGATAATGATGTTTAAATTTTTGTGCATCAATTAAAGGCAAGGAGAAACTTAAGATAAAAGTTGTATATTGGATTTTAGAACATCATGAATTATTTTTAAAGTTACAAAAAGTATACATAACAGCTTTTTGTTTCCTAGTATAAATTTGGTTGAATGTTTGTTTTTTAAAGTTGAATATTTACCTTATGAAKTTGAATATTTCTACAGGATCATATAACATGGATATTACAGATGAGTATGATGTCGGGATGTTGACTTATTACACGTATTGTTGATTTATTTTTGGGGTAATTTTACAGGATGTTGTTCTTGTCAAGCTTAGAGTTCGTTACTGCAGTGAATTGATATTACATCCGTGCAATCAACACAAGGAGAAAGTTATGAATGATGCAAGAAGTAGAAGAATGGAGTGATGTAAAGATTAAGCAGAGTTGAATATTGAATGCAAAACATTGAATTTTGGTGTATAGAAGTTGAATATTTAGTACTAGACATAGAATTATACAATTGAATGTTCAACTTTAATGTTGACCTTGTCACTTAAACAATATTATTAGTATTTTGGATGGCATTTTCATCTCTCTTTTTTTTGGAAGTTACGTATTGTTTTTCAAATTATTCATCCAATTATTGGTTGAACAATTATATTTGAGAACCATGTTAGAATACCAAAAAAGTAATGAATATTTCATTCAAAACGTTGAACATTGATTATTGAAAATTGAATATTTAACACTGAACTTTTACTTATGTATGCATAAATGATGTCGAGATGTTGGGAAAACCATCGTTATTGCAGCAGCCATGGCAGCAGATTGGTCTGTCATGATTGTGATAGGAGGAGATGCACTACTATGAGAGCACAAAAAGGACTCAAACAACCATACAAATGATACAATCCTCTCATTCAACACAAAACCCATACCAAATATCACATTACTGCAATGATGGTTCATGCCAACAAATGGTGCACAAATCATCCCATATTTGTTTGTCCTATATGTTGTATCAAATACTAATAAATCCCCAAAATTCTCATAATCACGTTTCATCCTTGCATCACTCCAAAAGAAGCTTATTGGAGTTCCATCATTTTCAAGCTCAAATTCATAAAAAAAAAATCCGATTCTGTAGATTGCCTGTACAAAAAATTAAAACGACAATAATATAATACTTCCTCCGTTTTTTTTTAGATGACCCACTTTGGGTTTTGTGGTTTTTGAGGCAAAATATTGGTGTAAGTGATTAGGTGAGTAGATTGGTAATTTAATAAAGTATGTGGGACCCATAGATGAGAGAGATAGAGAGAAAGAGATTGTGGACCCCAAAAAAGTAGAAAGTAAGTGGGATTATATGATAATTTATTGTGGTCCCCATGTCTTGAAAGGGAAAAAAAATCAAAGTGGGACAACTATTTCCAAATTTCCTAAAATAGAAACTGGGTCATCTAATAAAAAACGGAGGAAGTATTTAGTTTCTGAACAAATAAAAACAGAAGATAAATATTGCATACGAAATGTTGAATATTCTGAAACATATATTGAATATTGTGAATGTGTATAAAATGAATATTAGAGAAAATATACCTTTTAGCAAATAGACGAATAAGGTTTTTACAATCTTCAGCTTCAAGTTTATCAACTCCTAAAGCATTATAAACATCTTTCAAAGTGAAGCCAAGATTCGGTGATCCTCCAATCCGGCTTCTTTTCAAACTACTAGATACCCATCACTTACATGAACATTGCTTGCTTTCAAATTACCTATAAACTGTATATGTTCTTCAGGAACATTCCTTTGAGACCTCATCAAGTGTACCATAGTAGGAGGAATCAACTCATGATTAAGAATCATCTCATGTCTACAAACAGTTCAAATATGATTTTTTGTTATCCTAAACTGAATGAAAGCCTTGCAACCACACCTAGTATCGGCTCTTTGGTATTTTACATTATTCTTTTCCTTTCCATCATTCTTGAAACCTGCTTTGGAACATAGAAATCTCCTCATATTTCAACTGCGATCTGCATGAAGCCTTGTTTTACCTCTCTTAACACTAAAACCAATCTTATATGCATTATCATTATACAATTTAAAAGCCTCTTCATCACTATTGATAGTAGCATTCGATCAGCAACACACTTTGCTCTGCCTCGCAAAATTTTCAAATCTGAAGAATTAAAATAACGAAAGGTATAGTAGTAGAAGTATACTCCCTTCACTAATTTTTTTATAACTAATCAAGTTGCAGGCCCCAGGGTGGGCGCCAAATTTCAAAAATTTCAAATCAAGCTAGCACTCGAACCGGGTAAAACAATAACAAATCAATCTTAATTATCCATAACACAATTGGAGAGCCCCATTGTTGGAATAGAGTGAACTCTATAAGAGAGTTTGTAGGAAAGCACCAATGTTAATCACATAGTATTAAGGCAAAGCTTCATGAAGTGTCTTCAATTATTATAGATTGATATAGTGTTTGATCGTAAGCATGAAAAAGGTTCCATGACTTAAATTTCGTAAGCTATTACAAGTGGAAAAAAAACTTATTAATATGCAAAATGGATGTTGGTTGTTATAAAATTTCAAAGCAAATAATTTATGTTTTCATGTTTACATTCTATTGTGAAACCAAAGGCCTAACACTTCTATATGTAACAGTAACAGATCAGATTTGATATATAGTATATATAGTGCATGAACAAGTTTCAAATGTGTTCGTATAATTGGATGCATTGATTTGAATTTGAGGTAGTATTTTAGAGATTGAATTGAACGATATTATAAAATGGCCGTCACAATATATTGTCTTGGATCTTTCTGGGTAAGTAAGGATGATATATAGCTCAGTTCCTTTTTTATGAAATATGTTACTTGGTAGAATTATTTTTTAAAAAAAAAAGAAAAAAAAGAGAGAGTAGGGAATTAGGATTTAACAGGTTTTGTTTCACCACAAGTCCACAACTGAGTGATTTAACAATTCAATGTCTTTGTATCCCCTTAATCCAATAAATAGTAATTGTTTATGCAAAAATCAGATAACTACCTAATCTAAGCTGGTACGACTGCAACCAAGTTCGATCTACTTTGTAACAAACAATAGACGACTAAGAACATAATAAAAACTAAGTAGAAAGCAAAGGAAAGAAACAACACCGAACATGGTTACGCGGAAAAACCCCATGAATAAGGGTATAAAACTACGGGTGGCTGTGAGTCCACCAATCCACTATGATTTTGATCAAGTACAGGTTCACGGCTATGCCAAGCTTAAGAATATGCTTCTCGAAAAGCTTCTTCTCTCTCGCTCTCTCTCTCGTATTGTCCTCCCTAGTAACAGTTTCAATGATAGCTTTTTTCTACCTTTTCACTATAATACATCGTTCACTTATATATTCTAAGTATAACCGTTCTGGAATCGTCATTTCCTCGTTCTTAGGAATCAGTAACCGCTTCTTCGCTCAACTACTTGGACCGATTCTTGTGGGAGTAGGTTCTGACTAGGGTGCACCTCCACGTTCCTACTTCGTCGAGTAGCAGTTATGTTCTTTGACTGTGCGGGCTTACTGTCTTGATTTCTTGGGCTTCGTCTTGGTGCATTGGGTCGTATTGCTTTCTACTTTGCCTGACTTTCTTTCCCTTGAAGTCTACCTGCATTTGAGAGGACCTGCGAACCTGTGAACCTGTCAAATGTTAGCTATGCACACAAAGATTCTGGGTATATCAATTAGCCCCTAACTTGTAATGGGGAAAATCATTTTTCGGTATTGCAAGTTAAATCTTTGAAATACTGTTTGCGTGTGGCTTTTAATCTCAGAAATATGTTTGGAAATAAGATTTTCGATAGTTTTTCGCAGAAATCGAGGAAGGTTAGTTCGAAGTATTAATTTGCGAGCAATAAATACGAAGGATCATTGAAAGGTTTTATAAAAGCTCAGGAGTCTTCTGGAAGATCATTTGAACTGGAGTGATTTCCTAAGGTTTCGTAGGACATCAATTTGGTGCTTTTCGATCGAGTGAATCTCAGGTACTTTTTCGTTTCCTTTTCGAATCATTTTTTGTTTCATGAGTTTTAAATCAGTTGCTAAGAAGAAGAAGATGGGGAAATCAAATGATGAAGTTCCGAGCAATGTTAATTTCGATGAGCTACCGGAGATTGTGGCCTTAGCCGATTTTCCTCCGTCGTGCGAGGTGGTGATACCCACTGTTGAGCAGTTCCCCGAGTCTTGCCCAGGTGACTGCGTCGTCTTTTTTGAGTACCCATTTACCATTGGTTTTAAATTTCCATTCTCCCCTTTGGTTCGTGATTTCTTGGGTCTTGTTGGCGTTGCTCCTGGCCAAATTGTTACCCTCTTTTTGGCGTATATACTGGGCTGTCGAGGAAAAGACTAGGTCATGGGAGGAGGAATTCACCACTGCTGACCTCCTCTCTTGATATGATTTCAAGAGGCTTCCTGGGGGGAGGATGACTCTTAGGTCTAAGCCTGGTCAGAAATTAGTCAATGATGAGGGGGTGAATGATAGAGGATGGAAAACACGCTTTTTCTATGTGAAGAAAGACTCATTGGGGGAAGTAGAGGATTGGCTGATTTGTGGATGGAACTGAAGAGGTATGGGTGGTTTGTTTTGTTTTTGTTATCCTATTTCATTGATGTTTTCTTACTTTTGTTGTTTTGTAGGTTTGGACATGGAAGTAGAGGAGTCAGATTCAGGTGCTGTGCAGAGGTTCAGAGATTTACTAGCTGCCGAGAAAAAGTTTCAGATTGCTCCAGAGTTACTGTCAGTTATGACTTCGAGTAGGTGTTTAGGGTAAGTGTCTTTTTGGAAGTTTTTGTTAACTGCTAGGTTCTTGATCGTGTTTTGGTCTTTTCAGGGAGGCGAGTTCAATTGACRGATGCTCAGATGGAAGAAAGGGCAGCTAAGAGGAGGAAAGAGTTGGGTACCACGAGTTCAGTTGATACTGACAATGTGACGGTGGTGGATATTCCTAAGGTCAGTAGGCCTCCCGTTGTTCCGGTGCTTGTGGATGCTGGAGGGGTAAACATATCTCTGCCTAGTGGCTTCTTGGCTTCAGACGGAGTGGAAAGTGGGATTTGGCCTGAAGTTGGCCAACTGCTTCTGCCTGCAGCTGCCTCCCAGTTGAAGAAGAAGGAGACTGAAGCTTTGTTCAACCAGGGGATCGGGCATCTGCTCCAGGTATGAGGTGATTCATCCTTTGTGTGATTAGGTTATCGTTGATGGGGTCTCAGTTTTGTTTTTGGATGTTTTTCAGGCTTTGCAAGTATCTCTGGTTGCTAGGTCTGAGGTCCAGAATGTTGCGAAGCTGGAAGATGATGTGAAGGCTTTGAAGGAGAAGCTGAAGGCTGCTGGTCTTGACAAAGAGAAGGCTCTTACTGCTCAGAAGAAGTCTTTCGACGCTTAGTATGTCTTGAAGGTGAAGGAAGTCGACGATAAAGATTCACACATCTAGGAGCTAAACAAGGAGATTGATCGTTTGAACAAGGAAGTGTTGGATGTGGAGTCGGTCGCTGTGTTCAGAGGAAGGGCCAAGATGGCTTTTAAGGTATACTATGAAGGGGCCACTAGGGAGGATTGCAAGAAGCTGGTGGATAAGTACATAGCTAAAGTCAGATTGATCAAGGACTTGTGGTCTGACAAGATGAAGAAGGAGGCAGAGCTAGCTGAAGGCAACAAGGACACTGCAGCTTCAGGGCATAGGGAAGGCGATGAAGCTAAAGGAGACAACCATGAAGGGAATCTGAACGATGATAGCAAGGAGAGTACTTCTGTTACCCAGAGGTCCAAGGGGTCTGTCGAGATTGTCGAGGAGACTCCTTAGCTTAGCTTAGTATTTCCACAGACAGTTTATGATATTTTGCTTTAGGTTCACCGTTGGTATATAAGCCAACGTGTCTTTTGTGTAAATGYTATGAATATTACTTTTACCACTGGTCAGGGGGACCAAGTGTGTTTAACTTTGGTTTKTATGGTACTTTTGCTAAATAAAACGTCGTTGTCTTTTGGTATTATGATAATGCAATGTATGCTTTTGTTTGCTTTGTTATTTCTCTTGGTTATTTAGCAATGACTATGTCGTATGTAATTTGAAACAACTGTAACTGACGTACCTGTCTAATCAGTAGATTGTGGCGTATGTGAATTGTTTGATCCTGACATGACTGTCACTCGGGTACATTGAACCTGGTGGTTGAAACGTGGAACCTGGTATTCTGAACCTGGCATTAAAGCCTCTTTGAACCTGGCATCAAAGCCTCTTTGAACCTGGCGTTAGAGCCCTTTTGAACCTGGCGTCAGGACCTCTTTGAATCTGGCGTTAGAGCCCTTTTGAACCTGGCGTCAGGACCTCTTTGAACCTGGCGTTAAGGCCTTTTTGAACCTGGCGTTAGAGCCCCTACAGGTTTCCAAGTTAGCTTAGTGTTCTGTATATGAAATTCAAGATATTATCGTGGTAAATACTTACGTGTGAACTAGAAGTAGTACTGCTTTAGATTGGTTGCGTTCCAGCTTCGTTGAACTGGGACGCCTTCGGGGGTGGTCAAGCGGTATGCTCCGTTGCCTATGACTCTTTCGACCTGGTATGGTCCTTCCCACTGGGTACCTAGCTTGCCTGCGTTGAGTTCCTGCGTATTAGTGAAGACTTTCCTTAGGACCCAATCGCCGGGTTTGAACACTTTTGCTTTTACGTTCTTGTTGAAGCTCCTGGTTACTATGCCTTGGTATGTTGCCATGCGTATGAGGGCATTGTCTCTGAGTTCCTCGATTGTGTCCAGGTCTCTGGCCAGTTCTAGGTCATTGCCATCAGGTGTGGTTAAGCCGTATCTGGCGGAAGGTGTACGTACTTCTGCTTGGATGACAGCTTCGCACCCGTAAACAAGGGAGAATGGGGTATGTCCTGTGGACGTCCTAGGAGTGGTCCTGTTGGCCCAAAATATTCTGGGTAGCTCTTCCGTCCATCGGCCTTTGGTTGCTTCTAATCTACGCTTGATACCGTTGATGATGAGCTTGTTGCTGGATTCTGCCAATCCGTTTGCCTGGGGGTATCTGGGAGTGCACATTGTAAGCGCGATGTTGCATTCATGGCAAAAGATGCGGGTTTTGTCACTTATGAACTGCGAGCCGTTGTCGCAGATGATCTCTGAAGGGATTCCGAACCTATAGATGATGTTGGTCCGGATAAAGTGGATGACTTCTTTGTCTCGGATCTGGCTGAATGCTTCGGCTTCGATCCATTTGGAAAAGTAATCCGTCATGGTGAGCATGTATTCGCGTTGTCTCGGAGCTTGGGGTAGCTTACCCACTATATCCATTCCCCACCTCATGAAAGGCCATGGGGTTAGGTGAGGATGTAGCTGTTCCGCAAGTTCATGCGTCATGTGTTCATGTTTCTGACATTTAGGGCATCTCTTCGCGTAATCGTGTGCGTCCTTTCGGATGGAGGGCCAGTAGTAGCCGTAGGTGAGTATYTTGTTGGCTAGTGACCTTCCTGTAGCATGTGCTCCGCATTCGCCGTCGTGGAATTCTTGGAGGATCTTTGGCCATTCATCCTCGGTTAGGCACCTTTGCATGAGCCCCTTAGTGGATTTTTTGAATAGAACTCCATGAATGACTGAATACCGGGATGCTTTGAATTTCAGCTTCCGTGCTTCCAGCTTGTTTTCTGGCAAGGCATCATTCATCAAGTACTCCATGATGGGTTTCGTCCAACTGCTAGCTTCGGCATGCGATGTGCTTAGGATGTGGTCTTTCTTGGAGATCGTCGGGTTGATCAGATGAGCTACCGGTACGGACGTGAATCTGGACTTTCTAAGGGCGGAGCGTAGGTTGGCCAATGTGTCAGCTTGCAAGTTTTGATCTCTAGGAATCTGGGTGATTTTGAATGAAGAGAACTCAGATGCTTTGGTTTTTGCAACCTCCGGGTAGGCTGCCATCTTGGAATCTTTGGCTGCGAATTCTCCGTTCACCTGGCTAGCTACGAGCAGGCTATCACAATATGCGTTCAGCTCTGTTGCTCCGAGATCCTTGGCTAATGTCATACCTGCAATCAAAGCTTCATACTCTGCTTCGTTGTTAGTGGCTTTAAAATTGCAAGTTACAGCTTGGACTATCTTGTCCCCCCGTGGCGACTTCAGGACTATACCTAGGCCGGCTCCCCTGAAGTTGGATGATCCGTCTACGTATAGGTCCCAAGTGCCCTTACCTGTTACCTGGTTTACCTGTGCAGCCTAAGCTTCAGCTTTCTTTTCTAGGTCAGGACTGAAGTCTGCCACAAAGTCTGCGAGGGCTTGAGATTTGATTGCCGTTCGTGGGTGGTACCGGATGTCAAAGCTGCTTAGTGATATTGCCCATTTGGCCATTCGTCCGGACAGTTCGGGTTTCCTGAGTACAACCTTCACAAGATAGTTAGTCATTACCACTACAGGGTGGGATTCAAAATAATGCCTCTGCTTTTTAGATGGAGTTACGAGGGCTAAAACCAATTTTTCTAATGAGGAGTACCGCGTTTCTGCATCTAAGAGTGACTTGCTGACATAGTATATTGGAAGCTGTTGGCTTTCAGCTTCCCGGGTTAGCACAGCGCTTACCGCTTAATTGCCTACAGCTAGGTATAACAATAGCAACTCACCTGGTTCCGGCTTTGTCAGCAAGGGAGGTGTCATTAAATACCGTTTCAACTCTTGAAGGGCCACTTCGTGGTCATCAGTCCATTGGAAACCTTTATTTTTTCGTAGTACGTTGTAAAACAAATGGCATTTATCTGATGACCTCGAGATGAAACGGTTTAATCCAGCGACCCTGCCGGTTAATTTTTGTACCTCTTTCAAGTTGGTTAGGGATCTGATGTTGATCACAGCTTTGACCTGGTCGGGGCATGCTTCTATTCCACGTTGTGTGACGATATAGCCTAGGAATTTACCTGCATGGACTCCGAAGGAACATTTAGTTGGATTCAATTTCATTCTGTGTTTTTCGGAGTACCTGGAATGTACGTTGCAGGTGCGCAACGTGGTCGGTTGACAGCTTCGACTTCACCAGCATATCGTCGATGTATACTTCCATGGTATCACCCAGCTGATCCTGGAACATCTTGTTCACAAGTCTCTGGTACGTAGCCCCTGCGTTCTTCAACCCGAATGGCATAACTTTGTAGCAATACACGCCTTTGTCAGTTACGAACGCGGTCTTGTCTTGATCTTCAGGATGCATCAGGATTTGGTTGTACCCTGAGTATGCGTCTAGGAATGTCAGCATTTCATGTCCAGCTGTGGCATCTACCATAGCGTCAATGTGGGGCAACGAAAAAGGGTCTTTGGGGCACGCCTTGTTCAGGTCGGTGAAATCGATACATACTCTCCACTTCCCATTTTTCTTGCTTACGACGACGACGTTAGCTAACCATTCAGGGTACTTCACTTTGCGGATTTTACCGGTTTCCAACAACTTTTGGACCTCTTCGTTGATGATCTGGTTTCTTTCAGGTGCGAACTTCCTTCGCTTCTACTTCACAGGTTTCACGGCAGGATCTACATTCAGCTTGTGTGTGATGATTTCTGGGTCAATGCCAATCATATCTTCGTGCGACCAGGCAAAACAATCTTCGTTTGTTTTGAGAAATTCTACGATGCTGTTCCTTTGCTCAAGTGACAGGTTGGCTCCAACTTGTACCACTCGATCTGGTTTTGCTGGGTTGAGCACCACTTCATCTAGTTGGCATTCTTCTGGCTTAGGTGGTGCCGAGCCCAGCTGTGATTGCTAGTTGGAATTAGCTGTCGGCTTCATATTCTGGCTGTAGCACTCTCTTGCGGTTTTTCTTTCTCCTTCTATGGTGAGGACTCCCTAGGGAGATGGGAATTTCAGGACTTGATGGTAGGTGGATGGGACCGCCTTCATTTTATGCAGCCATGGGGTGCCCAAGATGACATTGTAAGCTGAAGGGCAATCTACGACGTTGAATTTAGCGGTGATGTTTACGCCATTGGCCCAAGTGGCTAATGTGACTTCTCCAAGAGTATATGGAGTTTCTCCACTGAACCCGACAAGGGCTCTCAGATTCCTTACGATATCAGTCTCTTACAGCCCCATTTCTAGGAATGCCTTCTTGAAGATGATGTTGGCTGAACTTCCATTATCTACTAGCACCCTCTTCATACAGAAATTGCTCACGTACAACGAAATAACAAGGCTGTCATGGTGCTGAGCCCCTTCCAGGTCACCTCCAACGAAGGTGATTGCCATACCACGTAGCTTCTTTTCTTGTTCGGACATCGGGCTTCCTGGCACGATGTGGTTCACAGTGGCGTTTCTGGCGAACCTCTTAGCAGCAGAATAGGTGAGACCGTATATCTCGGACCCGCCGCAAATCACGTTGATCACTTTCGCATTGGCGAGAGGTGGTGGAGGCCCACCTGATTTATCTTGCTTCGGATTTTCAACTCCTTTACCCTTTTGGTCCAAGAGGTGATCTAGTAGTCCCTTCTTCAGCTGCCAAGCTACTTCTTTCCTCAGAGCCTTGCAATCTTCAGTATGGTGACCATGATCGTTATGATACCTGCACCATTTGGACTTGTTTTTCAACTAGTCTGGGCGTTTCGACTTTCTGGGCCAGCTGACTCCTTGACCGATTTCTTTCAGAGCATCCACGACTCCGGCTTCATCCACGCAGAAATAGTAGCTAGACAAAGGCGGGTACTCTTGACGTTCCTTCGGGGAACCTGCATCCTGCACATCAGAAGAAACATTTTGTACCTGTGGTCGGCTGGAGGAAGCCTGGTCCTTCTTTGGGTAGGGCTGGTGTCTCCATCCTCCTCGGAAAGAGTCTGCCCTCCGCTCAACTCTAGGACCGTTCCTTGCTACCTCGTCTTCTTCGACTCGAACTTCTGCTAGGGCTCTTGACTGCACTTCATCAAAAGTTTGACATGGATAACGGGTTAGTTCATAATATAATCGAGAATTATAAGTTACTCCCCTTCGGAAGGCTTCAATAGCGGTTGGCAAATCCAGGTTTGGGATATGGATCATCTCTTTGGTAAACCGATCTAGGAAATCTCTGGTGGATTTACCAATCTTCTTAATGAGGCGATACAGGTCGCTTGATTGCTTCTTCAGGGTTCGGCTACTAGCGAACTCCTGGTAGAACTTGTTCACCAAGGTGGAGAAGTTTGCGATGGAACCGAGCTTCAGGTTAATCAACCACTGCAACGCTCCGAATGATCGACACATTGTGGCTTCAACCTGCTGAGGGGGAATCGACAACTGCCAGATTCTCTGCTTGTACTGGGCCACATGGTCCACTAGGTCACTAGTACCATCGTACAGCTTCGGCATGGCGGGGACGTTCAGCTTCCTAGGGATCCTGGTTCGTGCTATCTCGTCTGAAAAGGGAGATCTCGCATATCCGTCTTTGGCTTCCATAGCCACCGGGGTGGGGGCTCTAGGTAGCTTTGTCAACAGCTTCATGTTCTTCCTGTTCTGGGCCTCCAAGACTACCATCTTTTGGTTTCCGGGATCCGGGTTCGCTTCAGGGCTCTTATCCCTTTCCTGGTTCCGTGGCTCTTCCTACACTTCCATATCAGAATCAGAGCTGATGGATTTCTCTTCTTCCAGATCCCCCATGAGGGGTATGTTTTCCAGGTTACGCCTTCTAGGAGTACGGGTGCTCTTGGCGGACTCCAACTCTTTGCGCACAAATTCTAGGGACTCTTGGCCGTCTTGGCATCGGCGAATAGTTGACGAGCCTCTTCGGATATTTTCTGGTTTTCCTCCTGGGCTTGATTCAAGGTTTCTTGCGTCTTACGCAACATTTCCTTAACTTCTTCGAGCATTTGCTCTTGAGACTGACTGGTTTGTGAGGGACCTAACTGACTACTATTGTCTACCATTTTTTTGCTCTTTTTTGAATAAACTAGCATACGACAACAAATGTAAAACAAAAAACCTAGTTACAGCCCCACGATGGGCGCCAAATTGTTTATGCAAAAATCAGATAACTACCTAATCTAAGCTGGTACGACTGCAACCAGGTTCGATCTACTTTGTAACAAACAATAGATGACTAAGAACATAATAAAAACTAAGCAGAAAGCAAAGGAAAGAAACAACACCGAACATGATTACGCGGAAAAACCCCATGAATAAGGGTAAAAAACCGCGGGTGGCTGTCAGTCCACCAATCCACTATGATTTTGATCAAGTACAGGTTCATGGCTATGCCAAGCTTTAGAATATGCTTCTCGAAAAGCTTCTTCTCTCTCTCTCGTATTGTCCTCCCTAGTAACAGTTTCAGTGATAGCTTTTTTCTGCCTTTTCACTATAATACATCGTTCATTTATATATTTTAAGTATAACCGTTCTGGAATCGTCATTTCCTCGTTCTTAGGAATCAGTAACCGCTTCTTCGCTCAACTGCTTGGACCGATTCTTGTGGGAGTAGTTGCTGACTAGGGTGCACCTCCACGTTCCTACTTCGTCGAGTGGCAGTTATGTTCTTTGACTGTGCGGGCTTACTGTCTTGATTTCTTGGGATTCGTCTTGGTGCATTGGGCCGTATTGCTTTCTACTTGGCCTGGCTTTCTTTCCCTTGAAGTCTACCTGCATTTGAGAGGACCTGCGAACCTACAAACCTGTGAACCTGTGAACCTATCAAATGTTAGCTATGTACACAGAAATTCTGGGTATAACAGTAATCTAAGCAATTCATGTACTCCGCATCTAAATAAGACATCATTACTTTATAAACAGTTCAACAACCCTTTTACCGGATCTTGAAAGAGAAGCATGATCCAAGGCATGCTTTAAGTCAGAAGCATGAGCCATTAGCACCAACCTTTTATCTTCATTCCGGTACTTCATCTTAAATTTTCCAACCTTAAGTTTCAGCCTCGTGGCCACTTCGTTCTCAAGTTGCTCAATGCTGGATCTCAACGAGGAGTCGAACCTCACTGAATCTTTTTTACGAGTAGCTATCACAACAAAAGTGCTAGGACTCCCACCCGATTGTACAGCAACATTTGACAATCTACACTCATTTGCACCATTTGAATGCTCCTCCACTTGTTGGCCATCCAAATGGCTTTGAGTTTCCAATGAGGGCTCTTCGACTGTTCTTCTCGTGAAGATAATGAAATGTAAGTTACACGTTGAAATACAATAAACTAAACCACCATAGGTAAGAAATTGTGAATATATTATCAAGTATATGCAACAATTTTTGTAACATTTAATAGACTATTAAAGGCAATAGGCATGCGCATGAATCAAGGAGAGTAGCTAGAATCTCATATTGGATGTACAATCAAAGGGAGGAAGTTTCGAGATGTGATCAATAAAGCATTTTTTTTTTAATTGGAAGGAATATATTAGCAATTCCTACCTGCATAATTAGTAGTTGATGAAGTCTTGGATCAATAAATTAAAGCATGTAAAGGCTATACTGCAAGTTCATACTTCTTGACATGTATGGTCTCAGAATCATTCAGATTAAGATAGTTAGCGAAAAAATTGGAAGCGTACCTCTAAGCTTCTTTGCAGCCTTTTCTATAGTGATGCCTAGGGACATGAATTCCTCTAGTGTCTCTCTAGGAATGTCTATCTTATGAGTCTTTTTCCTTTTATGTTCTAAAGCATGTTCATCGCTACTCTTATCAACAGGATTTTCTGAGTCAGCTGATGCAATCCTCTGTTTAATATCCATATTGCCTGTTTGTCTATTTTGAACAGTTTGTACATTGCTCTCGTCCAAAGTAGTTTCCTGTAAACCAAAATTTGGATTTTCAGCATTTGTTTTCTGCTCAGGTGGTTATATTAATACTTCTGCTAAACTACATTCATTATACTGTTAGTAGTTTGGCTATAAGTGTATCTCTTTTTATAACTCTCTCCAGGTTTTGCGAACATGTTGCCCCTTAACAAAAATGCCAATTGAATCATTCAAATGAATTGGCAATGTTTGGAGTCTGAAATCATAGGACAGAAGTAGGAAACTCAACTTGGATAGCTCAGCGATGCTCCATGGAAGCCACTTAATTTCAGAGGATTCGATATTGAGAAGCGATAGTTTGGGCAGCAGCTCACCCAAATTTGCAGGCAATTCTTTGAGGAGATTACATCCATTGATAAGTAAAACAATCAAGTTGGACAGTTTCCCAATACTATTTGGAAGCGACTCAATGTTAAGACACTGGTGAAGAGAGAGATAAGTAAGGCTCCCCAATCACCCAAATTCTCTGGTAATTCTCGGAGTTGAAAACAATCACGAAGCAACAAGTGTTGCAAATTGTGGAGCTTTGAGACACTATCTATCTTCTGCACTCTCAAATGCCATAAAGTCAACTCCAAGGTTAGCACAGAGAGACAATCAGCAGTCAGCAGGGTTACTCACAATCCATTCATTTGGATCTCTATCCAAATACAGGAAACCATCATTAGAATATAACCTCGAAACCTCAACTATCTCACTTCTTTTCTCCGAAAACTATTGAGGATATACATCATATTACAACTTAGTGATATTCTTCTGTTATTTTTTGTCTGCTAGTGTAACAAACTTACAGTAGCTTGTAACAGATCGAATTGCTTGAGGCTTCCTCCTATATAAAGGACCTCTTGTACTCTTTCATTTGATCATCAAAGAAATGAAACTCTCTCTCTCTCTCTCTCTCTCTCTCTCTCTCTCTCTCTCATTCTCTCTCATTTTCTCAAACTTATAGTTTTATCATTGTTATTTTTGTTTTTGATTCAAGATGAGTTCATCAAAATTGTCATGGTATCAGAGCCTGAGATCTCACGATCTTATTTCAAGTTGATTCCACGCCATATTTTTCTTTCTCCGATCTGATTTGAGTGCGTCAATTGTGCACATCATTTGTTAGATTGTTTGCTTCTGCTGCTAATTTCAGGTTGCTCATTGTTCTTGATTGCATTGCGATTTCAGTTTGATTCAATTAGGTTGAGGTATTTCTGTTCTTGTTCTTCTATTTTTGCTTCAATCCAAGACAATCTTCTTACACTATGCTCATTTCATCTTTTCAACCTTTGATTACATTGTTCAAACTTGCATTGGTGATAAATCCTCTGTTTCTTGCCTTAATTTTGCTTCGTTTGATGTTTTTGCACTTCTGAATGTTGCTTGTTCTTTGATATCATATTTTCTTCCTTCTTTTTCTTCTTACATCTAAATTTGTACTCTGATTGTTGATTTTCTTTCAACATCTCAAACATTCTTTTTCCTAAATATTTCCTTCAATACGTACAAAATTGGCTACACCTCCACCTCCACGTGGAGAGAACACTCGTACTGATCCTCCTCTTCTTCCCACCTCACCCTACTATCTTCAACCCTCTGATAGCCCTGGCATGAAGCTTGTATGCTTTCAATTCAATGGCAGTAATTATAATGGCTGGAAGAGATCCATGGTTATTAGCTTGTCAGCTAAAAATAAGCTTGGTTTTGTGGATGGTTCTTTACCTAAACCAGGCCCTAATTCTACTGATCTTTCTGCTTGGGAGAGATGCAACAACATGCTTATTTCCTAGTTGTTTAGTACGTACTCTAGATCAAAGGATTGCCAGAAGTGTTTTGTACTTTAGCACTGCAAGGGAAATTTGGTTAAATCTGGAGGAAAGATTTGGGCAATCTTCTGGTTCCATGTTATACAACATTGAGAATTCTCTCACTGATCTCAGACAAAATACCGATTCCATTTCTGATTTCTTTACCAATATYAAGATGTTATGGGATGAATTGGATGCATTTGATCCCCTACCAAGCTATGTCTGCAACAACTGCACTTGTGGTCTCATTGAAAAATTGCATCGATCTCAAGAGAACATGAGACTCATTCATTTTCTTATGAAGTTACATGAAAAGTTTGATCATGTCCGAAGTTCCATTTTGATGATGCATCCTCTTCCCAACATTACACAAGCATACAAGCTTCTTACTCAAGAAGAGCACCACAAACAGACTTCAGGAGCTCAAAATGAGGACAATATGGCATTTGTTGCTCAAAGAAGGAGATTTTAGGAGAATCAGTCTTACAATTACAGGCCTCCTGCTCCAACACCATTTTATTCCTCCAATTTTACAAGGCCAAGCACTCCTTCTTCAGTTTCTTCCAGGAGCTCTTTCAACAATAATGGTTCTAAGAAGCCAATTTATTTCTGTGATCACTATAAGATACCTGGCCATTCCATACAAAGGTGCTTTAAGATTCATGGTTTTCCTCCCAACTTCAAGGGCAAGAAATTTGCTGGGAATGCTCAAGCAGATTAGTTTGATGATGCAAGATCTGTGTTCTCTTCTAATGATGATGGCAAGAATATCATCACTGTTCAACAATACCACACTCTTATGGAGAAGCTAAATCAGTCTACTGTTCTAAATGGAGATTTTTTTCCCATGACAAACTAGCTAATCTAGCAGGTATATTTTGCTTACTGTCAACTATTACTTCTGGTTGGATTATAGATTCTGGTGCAACTGATCATATGTTCAATGATAAGTCTATGTTTGATTTTCTAACTGTTATTAATGGTCCTTCCACTTTCATAACAATACCAGATGGCACTAGGTTTCCTATTACACATACTGGTAACATATCCCTAGCTAATGGGATTATTCTCAAATCAGTTTTTTTTGTTCCTCATTTTAAGTTTAATCTGGTCTCAGTTCCCAAATTATGTCATGATCATTCTTGTAACATTGTTTTTTCTAACAATCAATGTTTCATTCAAGACACCTCCCAGAACCCACTGCTGCTTCTTGGTAGACTAGAGACCAATCTGTACTATATTGATGAAAGTCTCTTAGTTCAACATTCTTCTGTTTCTTCATCAATCATAGTCAAAGATACACACTCAGCTAATACAACAACATGTAGTAGTCTTTCAGTTTCTTCTTGTTTTGTAAACAATAAAGTCAAGCTGTGGCATCTTAGACTAGGGCATTTGCCTTTTTCCAGATTAAAATACACAAATGTTCTAGATATTAATCATTCTTGTAATGTAGATGATATTTGTCAAATTTTCCCTATGGCTAGGCAAACTAGATTGTCATTTCCTACAAGTTCAATATAAACTACTGCCATTTTTCAATTGCTTCATTTGGATTTATGGGGTCCCTATTCTATTTTAACTCATGATAATTGTCATTCCTTTCTTACTATTGTTGATGATTTTAGCAGAATGACCTGGATATCCTTTTGAGTCACAAATCTGATGTTACTCAAATCTTACAAGCTTTCTCCAATTACATTGAAAATTAATTTAAAACTACCATCCTAGCTGTCAGAACTGATAATGCAAAAGAATTGTGTGAGGGTTCCATTAAAACTTTTTATCAAACAAAAGACATTGAACACCAGAAGGCATGCACTTATACTCCATAGCAGAATGGAGTTGTTGACAGAAAACACAAGCATTTACTTGAAGTTTCTAGGGTTTTGTATTATCAGTCTAAAGTTCCTGCAAGTTACTGGGGTGAATGTGTTCTTGCTGCTACTCATATAATCAACAGGCTTCCTCTATCTGTGTTGAATGATATCAGTCTATATGAAAAGGTATTCTCCCATGCACCAAGCTTAGACCACCTCAGAACTTTTGGTTGTTTGTGCTTTCTTACTACACCTAAAGCACATAGAACCAAATTTGATGCAAGGGCTCAATGACATGTGTTTTTCTTGGGTACTGTCCTGGACAGAAGGCTTATAAGGTTTTGAACTTGGCAGCAAAAATTATCAGTATTTCTAGGGATGTTGTCTTCCATGAGCAACATTTCCCATTTCATTATCAAACCACAAATCCTTCCCCCACATTCCAATTTTTCCTCTGCTACCACTGATTTCACACCCTTTTATGATGATATTCCCCCTTTGTTTCAACCACTACCTCAAAACCCACCTCCAAATATCAATCATCCCGCTACTCAAAATGTCTCCCACCTTCATCACCTGTCTCCACCACTCATACCACAAATACAGATAGCCATAATTCTCCCCAAGTCACCAAAAAATCAGCCAGACTACCTAAACCTCCCACATATCTCTCTGATCATGTTTGCTCTTCTGTTCAAACATCTGTTGATCATTGGTGCAACTTTGCCAAATATGATTCCTTTTCAGACACACACAAGGCCCTTCTTTCTACCACACATACCATTATTGAACCTTCTACTTACAAATAAGCCTCAAAAGATCCAGCATGGGTTACTGCTATGGACAAAGAACTGGAGGCCCTACAACACAATAAAAAATGGATCATGAAGGATTTACCACCAAACAAAAAGGAAATTGGTTGCAAGTGGGTATATAGGGTGAAGTTAAAGCCTGATGGTAGTGTTGAAAGATTTAAGGCCAGACTAGTAGCAAAAGGGTATACACAAAGGTATGGTGTTGATTTTGAGGAGACTTTCAGTCTAGTGGTGAAAATGAGTACAATCAGATGCATTATTGCTCTTGCAGCTCAGAAACATTGGGATTTACATCAATTGGATATATATAATGCTTTTCTTCATGGAGATCTCCATGAAGAAGTTTATATGAAGGCTCCCCCTGGCTTTCCTAACCCCAAAGGACAAGTATGCAGATTGGTTAAGTCCTTGTATGGTCTAAAGCAGGCCTCAAGACAATGGTTCTCTAAATTACTCATTGAATTGCAGTTACAAGGGTTCCAACAATCAAAAAATGACTACTCTCCTTTTCTTAAGCAAAAAGAAGGCAGAATTACCATACTAACAGTGTATGTTGATGATATAATCATCACTGGGGATAATAAGTTCACTATTGCATCCATCAAGTCTCATTTGGACATTATGTTTAGTATCAAGGATCTAGGACAATTGAATTACTTTCTTGGTATTGAGGTGGGGAAACACAGTTTAGGGTATGTTCTGACACAGAGAAAATTCATTAAGGAAATGTTGAATCTTTTCCTCCTGAGATATCCAAGCCTATTGTTACCCCTCTTCCTATTAATCTCAAGTTATCTGCACATGAAGGTGATCTTTTCCATGATCCAACTTTATACTGAGCCTTAGTTGGGAAACTAAACTTCCTTATACATACAAGGCGTGATTTGTCTTATACAGTCCAGCATCTTAATCAATTTATGCAGGAACCAAGGGTACCTCACTATAGAGCCTTGCAGCATACCCTTAGATATTTGCAGCACACTATTGACCTTGTGATATTGCTTAAAGGATCAGATCAGCTTAGACTTCAAGCTTTTTCAGATTCTGATTGGGGGGCTTGTGTTGATTCTCGAAGATCAGTTTTAGGATACATATTGCTTTTAGGTTCCTCACCAATCAGTTGGAAGTCCAAAAAGCAGGGCATTGTATCTAAGAGCTCCTCCAAGGCTGAATATAGAGCCCTTTCTTCAGCTGCTTCTGAAGTCACTTGGATGGTGAGGTTATTGGAGGAACTTGGAATCAACAACTTGAAACCTATTGCACTTCATTGTGACAATAAGAGTGCTATTCATATAGCAAAGAATCCAGTACATCATGAGCACATTCAAAAAGATGTGCATTTCACCAGAGACAAGGTTCGTGATGGTATGTTGCAAATCAAGTATGTTCCTAACACTTCTCAACTTGCTGATGTTTTCACTAAGATGGTTCCTTCTGGCCAGTTTAATGATCTTCTCTCCAACCTTGGCATGTACAATCCCACGCCAAGTTTGAGGGGGGGGGGGGGGGGGGGGGGGGGGGGGGTATTGAGGATATACATCCTATTAGAGCTTAGTGATATTCTTCTGTTATTTTTTGTCTGCTAGTATAACAAACTTACAGTAGCTTGTAACAGAATTGCTTGAGGCTTCCTCCTATATAAAGGACCTCTTGTACTCTTTCATTTAATCATCAAAGAGATGAAACTCTCTCTCTCTCTCTCTCTCTCTCTCTCTCTCTCTCTCTCTCTTTCTCTCTCTCATTTTCTCAAACTTACATTTTTATCATTGTTGTTTTTGTTCTTGATTCAAGCTAAGTTCATCAAAATTGTCAAAAACAAAAATTGAGCACGAGCTAGTTCAATAGCCATTTTCAGCAGAAAGAGTAAGATTGATGTGTGTGTTTTGCATAGTGTCTTTACCGTGTCCCCATGGCTTTTTCTAAGCAATTTCTCGCTTGTTTTTCTCTATTTTCCATTGGATTTTATGCTTGGTTGGAGTGTTTGTTTCCTATTTATTTTGTAGGAACAATGGTCTAATTGCGCTTGGAATCGACTCTTGGAGCGAGGTTTGCTAGTTGGGAGGTCGAAAGCTACTCATCAAAAGGTCATTTTTGTGCTGACCGAGTCTCATACCCGGGTGGGTTTCCAGATACCCGGTCGGGTTTGCACTTGGTACTTAGAAGATTTTAGAGATGTTCGTTGTTTTGAAGAAAAAGTTGCTACACGCACCCAGGTGGGTTTCCACATACCCGGCCGGGTGAGCATTACGTCAATTTGAGCAACAAGTTCATACCCGGGTGGGTTTCCACATACCCGGCCGGGTCTTGGTTGAAGAAAACTAAAGTGTGTACCCGGTCGGGTTTCCACATACCCGGTCGGGTCACCTCTTTTACTTAGATATTTTTGAGCTTGTATTTTTTTTCTAACTTGCGTACCCGGCCGAGTTTCCACATACCCGACCGGGTCCGGTCTAATTTTGGCTCGACTTTTCATTTTCCCTAGTGTTTTTGTGAGGGGTTTTATGAGGTTTTTGGGGGGATGGTTCAAGCACGTTCTCAATTCCTTTTGAAGCTTTTAGAGAGAAGTTAGGGTTCTTGTTCATGTACTTTTGGAGGATTGTTAATTCAACTCTTTTATCTTTGCAATTTCAATCAATTTGAAGGTATTGATCTCAAATCTATTTTCTTGTTCTTTTTTATTATTGTTATCTTTGAATGTTTGTTTCTCCATTGAAGTTGAAGTTGAGTTTATACATGAATTTTATTGTTGAACTTGTTGTTAATTTCAATATGCATAGTGAGTAGTTTACTTCTAGCAGGGCTTGGTGAAACTATGAAAAGATCATGATTCTTGTTTGATTTTTAGGATTTAAATTTGGTTTGTTTTGACAATTCAATTGATGGGTTTTGGATTGATTGCATGTTTGGCCAAYTTGCAAGTATTATTTACTCAATTATATAAGTGAGAGCTGAGAGTTTGAGTGAAGGATTTCCATCTTTGAACTGTTAAATGATAATCGCGATAGCCTACTTTATTGTTTAGTTGTGGAATTCGATTGCGAGAGTAACTTATTCCTTTGCCTAAATTCATTCTTATCCCAACTGTTGTTCTTCAATCATGATCGATGCATAGTGAATCCTCTTTGCCCTAGGTTTTTAATTAATTGAATTTTCGTCACTACTTGTTTTGTCTTACAATTAGTCGTTAAAAAACTCCAACTTTTAATTGTTAGCGATAGTGAACTTGGTTCAATTTGTGACTTTATTTGTCCTTCCACAGTGGTTTAATTTGACCCTACTTGCCCGACTATACTAGTTAGGGGAATTAAAAATTATTTTTGGTAGTAAAACGACCTATCAAAGATTCCCCAGTTCCCTTATCTACTCTTCTAATCATCAAAGAAAAGGAACCGACTGCATCTTCAAGTTTGTAGTTTAGACTTTAGGGTAGTATTACTTGTATAATTTCAATGCCTTGAATATTTCAAGAATGGCCCCAAAAATAAAAGGTCAACGACTTGTGTTCAATGGCCAGAACCTCGAAGTTTCGTTAACAATGAACTACATGTATTTTTATAATTTTCAACTAGAATCATTATTTTAGTCATCATCAACCACAAAATTTACTTCCCACTTATTTATATCTATACACGTCATATAGTTTCAGAAATATTTTTGTGATGTTTATGATGATGCTTGTTCATTTTGGATTTCAGTCAGGTCTTCATTCTAATCAAGTAGAGTATGTGAATGCTCATGCTACATCAACACCATTAGGTAAGTTAATTAAACAATTAAATCATAATTTAACTTTCTAATACATTAGACTTTGTAGTATCTGCTCCCTTTTAACTGCCGATTAAAATTTAAAGATGTGTATACTGTTGTAGACACAGAAAATTTGAATTCGAATTTAAATTCTAGGTTCGAATTAAAGATGTGTATACTCTTCATCTCCAATCTCTAGAGATCAAAGTTCGTAGAATTTGATAGAAGAATGACAAAGTTCAAGTTTCAAATTCTACATCAAATTTTCGAGACCATGTTGCATTCGACATCAAGTCTTCACAACAGGTCTCGAAGGGGCATTTGTAGACATCACAATTTGAATTTGAATTTTAGGTGTCATCTTTATCCAAAATAAATTAGATAAAGTTTGTTATTATCTTAGGATTTTTTTTAAGGATTTCGATTATTTTTCTTAGGAAAAATTAATCTTTCCCACCTAGAAGTCGACCCTTATTTGAAACTTCCACCTTAGGTCAAACAAATTAAAAACTCCCACCTTAAAGTCTCTTAAAATTTCAAAACTCCCACCTACCGTTAGTTTTGTTAGCCTTTTCCGTTAAGTTGGGGGGTATTATAGTAATTTCCTTGCTTTTTTCTTTTTTTCACTTCCCTTCTCCCTCGATCCTACCTTATTTCCCTCTTTAATTTCTTCATTCACCTTCTTATTCTTCTTCATTTCACCTTCATTCATCATCACCTTTACTTTTCCCATTTTTTTACTGCCATTATTGTTGATCTTCTCTTTCATTTTCATTAAAACCCATGAAAACAAGCAGGCAAGCATAACACCCCATCATTCATCATCATCACCGCACCATCATCAACATCTCGCCATCATCATCATCATCATCAATCAATCAATCAACATCATCGCAGCAATCGTCATCATCATCATCGCAACACCATCATCACAAGTCACAACACGCATAAAAATGCACAAAAATTCCCCCCTTTTTTGTTCTTTATTTGTTTAATTTGTTGATGTTATGTTTTTAATTAGTGTCAATTGCCTTATGCTGCTTGAATTTTTTCGCAAATACATAAAAAAAATTGAATTCAGAAAACCCTAATTTTTACAATTGAAATTCAGATTTAATGCAAAAACCCTAATTCAATCAATTCAATTCCCAATCAGTTGAACAAAACCCTAAGTTGTACAATATAAATGCAAAATGAAACATGAATTCAACAATGAAAGATAAATTAAAGATTGAGAAAAGAAATTGCTGGAATGGTTCACTTGAAATTGAGCAAGAAGCAAGAATCGAGTGAAGTAGAGGTAAAGAGTGGCAAGTATCGTGGTTAAGGTAGTGCTTTCAAAGGGAAAAAGAGAGAAGTGAGAACCACATAACGGAAAACACTAACGGAGTTAACAGAAGGTGGGAGTTTTGAAATTTTAAGAGACTTCAAGGTGGGAGTTTTTAATTTGTTTGACCTAAGGTGGGAGTTTCAAATAAGGGTCGACTTCTAGGTGGGAAAGATTAATTTTTCCTTTTTCTTATTTGATAAGTGATCCTTTCGCTATATAAAGCGTAGCATTCTAGGGTTTAGGGGGAGATGGAATAAGTCACAAAAGACCCCATCCCCTCCCTACTATTAAATTGTAGTCAATGGTTCGGAATAAGTCGATGAGACTCCGAATCCATAAAAAACCCTAAATATGTATCTTTTGAGAGAGGAATCAAGAGGTTCACGATRATTGTCGCCCCACAAATTATTAATAAATTATATTATGATACATATTTCTTGCCTCTTATATTAATTTTGTAGGTTTGAAAATTCATGGTTTACAAATTAAATTTTCAATTATAATATAAGAGGCAAGAAATATATGAGGCAATTTGTAAACGATCAAATTCAAATTTTCGGTGTCTACAATTGTCATAGCTAATCATATATGCTCAGGTGGTGCTTTTGCGTATTCTTCAACAAAGGTAATGTGAAAGTGGCGTTTTCTATAATGTTACGTCAAATTCTTTTTGGGAAATTTGGAGGTATGTTTTGTGCACTCTTGAGTTCTACCAGTTTTCATCTTGTAATATAATAGCAATACCGTTTTATGTAATTGACAATCACAAAGCTAGTTATTAGGTTGTTAATGTTACTGCCTCATGTTCTCTGTGTTGGGTTAATCTCCCCAAATCACATAGTAGAATTTTATTGTTATTATTATAATATAAAAAGAAAAGAAAGAAGAAAGAAGAAAAAAGGGAAAGTGGCGTGTGAAGTGGTGTTGTATGTGTAAGAGTATCATGCATGTACTAGCTAGTAGCCTAGATGGTAGAGTTTGACCTTGAAGGTGGCATTTAATGCAAGTAGCATAGGCTTGGGGAGCAAGGCAATGTTTGCCTATTTAGTGCATGTCGTGAGTTTGCCAAGAGCAAGCAGAAGAAGGAAAAACAAAAGAGTGAAAAGAAGTAGTAGTGTGGGTGTATTAGTGTGAAGAATACACAAACACAAGTGAGAGGGAGTAATTGGTGTGAGATAAACACAATATTAGTGGGAGGGTGTTTAGGATTGTGTAGTGGAAGTACCATTGTTAAGGGTACTAAGTAGCACTTTGTCTTAAACACATATTGTCTAATATTGTAGTTAGTGGTATCCTTTGTACTCCCGAAATATTATAGTGAAGTTTTTCGTCCTTGGAGATCGGGACCGTGGTTTTTCCCTAGTTAAGAGGGTTTTCCACGTCAAAAATATTGTGTCTTATTTTCATTATTTCGTACTTTATTTTTCTTCTCGTCGCATTTATTATCTGTTACTCGATTCCCAACACTCTGATTAGAGGTTGTTAATTTTTAGATGGATTATTATAATTCAATCACCTTAACTTTGATTGTTTTAGGTAACGATATTTGGGTAGAGAAATTAATAGGTTCTGAACATGAATGTTGTTGCTCAATGCTAAGAAACTGTTCTGTTCCTCTTTATGATGTTTGTTAAAAAACTGAACAAAAGAGAATGAAGTTTTAGTGCTGATTGGGTAGTTCCATTTAAATATACTCAGTACTTCATCCTCATTTGCAAACAGAACAGTTTCAATTTTTCCCTAAATTCTGACAAACTAAATACTGAATTGAGTTATTATGGCCAAAGATTTATACTTCCTCCGTTTTTTATTAGATACCCAGTTTCTATTTTAAGAAATTTGGAAATAGTACGTTGTCCTACTTTGATTTTTTTCCCTTTCAAAACATGGGGACCACAATAAATTATCATATAATCCCACTTACTTTCTACTTTTTTGGGGTCCATAATCTCTTTCTCTCTATCTCTCTCATCTATGGGTCTCACATACTTTATTAAATTACCAATCTACTCACCTAATCACTTACATCAATATTTTGCCTCAAAAACCACAAAACCCAAAATGGGTCATCTAAAAAAAACGGAGGAAGTATTATAGTTCAGTAAGTGTTCTCTTGGACTATTCGCAGAGTGTGTTTATGTGTGATTATGTTTACTATGCTAAGGTGCAATTGGGCATTTTTTAGGGGCGGCTGGAGTTGTGGAAGCGATATTCAGTGTCCTAGCTATGCATCATGTAAGTATTTCCTTTTTCTCTTGTTACTGTAGTTCATAATATTCATATTTCTATGAGCGAACTTTCTTGCTGTTGGATGAACTTGATTACTACTGTAGTTTAGAAATGCTTCTAGTTCTTGCTCTGATAGGTATTTAGATGCTAGCTACTCATCTAATTACTTAGAACTCAAGTGAAAAGGATCTAAACCATAATTGTAAATTGAAATGATTGTTGATTGTGGGTGTCTTGTTGCAGGGAATTGTACCATTGACTATCAATCTTTCCAAGCCAGACTTCGTATTTTTAGATGCATTTATGCCGTTGACTGCATTGAAACAAATGACAGTTAATGCAGCTATGTCAAATTGTTGATTACGAGACATTTTTCATTAGTAAATTTAACAAAGTTTCCTTTGTCACAGAACTGACTGATGCTTAATAAATTATGTCTCGAATCCTCGACTAAGAATACATTATCTATGGAATGTGACTGTGATTTACCTACTTTTCCAATAACAATTATATCACCTTTGAGGTTATCACCAAATGTCACAATTCCACCATTATAGGCAGAAAGTGAAAGAAATCTTGTTTCATCTCCTATCATATGCTTAGAACAACCACTGTCGAGGTACCACAGGTTATTCCCTTTCACTTTTGCCTGTAAAAGAAACTTACTTGTTAGAGTCAGGAACCCCAGCTTTTGTGGGTTCCTATTCTTTTGTAGAACATAAATAAGACTTTTTCATCCAGACCTGCCTCACATGACTCACGTTCTTTTCATCAAAGTTTGTTTTGTGGAACAATCAGTTTGTGAGTGACCAGTTGTTCCGCAAAAAGTGCAAACTTTGCTGCTGGGTAGATCCACATATTTTTTCTTTTTATTCTTTTTCTTGTGGTTAAATCCTAGACCTTCTCTATTTTTGTTCTGGTATTTTTATATCCAGGATAGAACGTTAGGCAAGGAGTTCCTATTACTTGATAACACAAGTTTCTTCTCAAGTTTCAAATTTTTGTTTTTCAAAACATCTAAGTCTARACTTAGTTTTTCAATATCCAATCTGGCATGTTGAGAAGGAACAGTGTTGGAGGAACTCACTTCCGGAATAAGCAATTTCAATTTAGCACATTCAACATTTAAAAAAAAGTTTTCATGTTTAACTTTTTCGATCGCTTCTTTTAACATGGTGTTTCTATCAAATAAATCAAAGAAGCGTTCTTCAGTGCTAGTTTTTAGAGAACCTAACCAAGCATTGTGTCACGTACAAAATGATAAATCTTTTTCAGTCTGTTCCTTTTTAATACAAACTTCTTTATAATCAAACAGGGTTTCAACAAGCAAATTTAGAAGTTTGTCCTTGTTTAGTTTTTTAAGATTTCTCTTAAAGAAGTAAGGTTTACCTCAGAATGGGGTGTTTCTTCCTTGGATTCATCTTTGGCCATCAAGTAGAGATAAGCGGTTTCTTCTTCTGGTTTGTCCTCATCATCTTCTGCTTCCGAGTCAGAATCTCCCCAAGCCGCAATCATAGCTTTCCTCATGTCCACCTTAGAGAAAGATGGTTTCACTACAAAAAAAAAAGCTGCTTTTAGAGACGGAATTTTAGGGACGGAAAATTATCCATTTCTAACACAACAAGAAAACTAACGATTACCGACCGTCTGAAACAAACCTAAAACGGTCGGTAAAAACGCGGAAACGGTCGGAAATAGCTTTACCGACCGTTTAAGGTCGGTAACGGACGGTCGGTAATTTAGGGTTTACCGACCGTCAAGCGGTCGGTAATTTTTTACCGACCGCAACCCACTCAGGTTAGTCAAAGTCAAATTCAGTGTTACCGACCGTTTGACGGTCGATAAAAGTCAATATACTCAATATGTTGACTTTTACCGACCGTCAAGCGGTCGGTAATACCGAACAGGAAATTTTTTTTATTATTTGTTTTGTAATGGTCATAAACATTTTTAATTATTTATCACAACTTTTAGCTACACAATATATTTGTAATGGTCATGAATACAACTAATCAACTATACAACACAAGTACACAACCAACAATATATAATCAATCTGAAATTGAAAATACATATTATATTGATATAAAATAACCATTATTGATTCAAATATAATACAAAGAATACAAATAAATTACAATATTACATTTACATATATCAATGTTAACAATTAAAAATAAAAATTAACAATTGGCTTGAAAATCACCACCTATTTTCACCTGCAAGAACAAAAACAAAAAAAAAGATCAAACACAGAAAAAAAAACGAAAAACTAAAATCTGAAGGGAAAAAAATCAAACTATAAATCTGAAGAAAAAAATTAAAACACAATATCTAAAAGATAAATCTGAAATCTAAAAAAAACAAACACAAAATATATAGAACACCAAAATCTAAACGAAAATCTAAAAAAATCAAACACAAAAAAAATCAAACGATAAATCAGAAGGAAAAAAATTAAAAATCTAAAATCTAAAATTTAAAAAAACGAAAAATCAATCTGAAAAAAGAAACGAAAATGAAGAGGAAATCAAAAATCTAAAAAAAAATCAAAAAACACAAAAAAAAATCAAACGACAAACCAGAAATGAAGAGAACGAAAATGAAGGAAAAAATTTAATCTAAAATCTGAAATTTAAAAAAACGAAAAAAAATCTGGAAAAAGAAAACAAAAATGAAGAGGAAAACGAAAAAAGAAAACGAAAATCAAAAAAAAAAAAAGATCAAACACAAAAAAAGCAAACGACAATCAGAAATGAAGAGAACGAAAATGAAGAAAAAATCTAAAATCTGAAAATTAAAAAACGAAAAAAACAAATCTGAAAAAAAGAAATGAAAATGAAGAGGAAAACGAAAAGAAAAAGAAAACGAATTTTGAAATTGAAAACCCAAATCTTTAGATCTACTAAAATATTATATGATAAACCCATCAAAATTGAAACCCAATTTTTTTAGATCTACTAAAATATTATGATAAAACCACAAAAAAAATCAAATTTTAAAGAAAAACCCTAAAAATAAAATTGAAGGAAGAACAAACCTATGAAAATAAGGAGAAAAAGAGGGGAGAGGCCAAGCAGCAAGGAGGGGCCGCGGCGAGGAGGACGAGCAACAAGGAGGGGACGCGGCGCCGCAGTGAAGAGGACGAGCAGCAAGGAGGGGCGGCTTAGGATGGACTACGGCGAGGAGGATAGCGACGGAAAGTAGGGGCGGCAGAGAGGGAGTTGAGTGAGAGAGGTGATTGAGGAGAGAGTGAGAGAGTGAGGATAGCGTACGTGATAGAGGAGAGAGAAATAGGGAGGAGAGAGTAATGAAATAAGGAGAAAAAGAGGGGAGAGTGTATTACTAATAGTAATACAAAGTAAAACAAGACAACCGACCATATGGTCGATTTGATTTTTTAAAAAAAAAACACATTTACCGACCGTCTACGGTCGGTAATGCCCTGTAGGCGGTCGGTAATTGCCGTCCAACCTATTAAACGGACGGAAAATCTGTAAAAACGGTCGGTAAATTGCGTCCTATAAAAAACGGTCGGTAATATGACATTTTCCGACCGTTTTCGTGACGGTCGGTAAAATCTGTTGTTAATAACGCGGATTCTTGTTGTGTAATTTAGTGACGGAACAATTATAATCCGTTGCTAAAAAAATTTAGGGACGGATTTTAAATTCCGTCCCTAAATTAGGGACGGATTTTAAATTCCGTCCTTTAGGGACGGAATGATAAATTCCGTTTCTAAATAGTTTTAAAATTTTATTCAACAAAATTGAAAAATAAAATTATTTTTTTAGCGACGGATATTATAGTTCCGTCCCTAAATTTAGGGACAGATTTTTATTGTCCGTCTCTAAATTAGGGACGAATTTTTTTTATCTGTCTCTAATTAGGGACGGAATTGTCATATCCGTCGCTAGCACAGGAAGTACATCACTTACCCTCTTTATTTTGTCCCATACTCCCATGATTCCCAATTTCCCAACCACCCATTTAATTCTTCTTTTTGCTTTTGTTTTCTACCAAACTACCACCTCCGTATTTTCTTGCCCATTTCCTTATCCCTTGTTTCTTTTATTTTATCACTTTCTCTCTCTCCTTTGTTCTTCTTTGCTTCTTTCTTCATTTCCTTCWTTCTACTGTATTCTAATTTCCTTCAATCTCCCTCTTTTTCTTGTTTCAACATGTTAAAAAAATCCACCAAAAGAAATTAAATATTATCCTTGAATCAAAAACTCAACAACACGAAGAAGYTGGAAATCGAAAGGTTAGTTTTTATATAATTTTTGGGTTTTTAACTTTTCAATTTTTGGGTTTATTTTATGGCTCATCTTTTTCCCCCTTTTTTGGTGATATTTCGTCTTCTTTAGATTTGGTATGGTAGATCTGGCTTGTGGAATTATTTCATATACCTTTTCATTTCACATACGGTAGATCTGGCTTGTGGAATTATCCAATTTCTGGGTTTATTTCATATACCTTCTCATTTCTTCATTATCGAGATCTGATATTATAGATGAAGTAAAAGTTTTTGGATTTCTCTGTTACTTACATGTTTTTTATTCTTTCAATTTTCAGGTTTCATTGGATCAAGTTTGTGGAATTTTTTTTCATTTCTGCAATTTATTTTTCTAGAACTTTATGTATAGTCGTTTGTATTTTTTCTATAATTTTCTTCATTTCTGCAATATAATTTTCTGGAATTTTATGTATATTCGGTTGAGGTTTGTAATTATGGAAACAAATCAATATTTATATTAATATTGGTACTTCTGGATTTCGTTGACCTGTGTTATTATTTCTTTTAGTACAAATTTGTTTAGTTAATGGTTCTTTCTAATGAAATTGGCAACTACTATTAGTTGTCAGTTTTTTTTTATTATTTTTTTAAATATTACCAGCGACGGATCTTTATTATTCCGTCCCTAAAATTAGGGACGGAAAAATAAAGATCCGTCCCTAAATTTTTCTACAGTATCTGGAACGGAAATTTAATCCGTCTCTAATTTAGCGACGGATTAGTGTAATCCGTCCCTAACTTTAATTAGCGACGAGTACTTTAGAGACGGATAGTTTCTGTCCCTAAATCCGTCCCTAAACACAATTAGCGACGAATTTGATCAATTTAGGGACGGATTTGGTCCGTCCTAAAACAAGCTTTTTTTTGTAGTGTTTGTGCTATTTGCCTTTTTTCCTTTGATTGCTCCTCTCTCCTTTTCCCATTGGGGACATTCATTGATGAAGTGGTCCGTACTACCACACTTGTGACATCCAGATTTAGAATTCCGTGACTTCTTTACAGATTTGCCATTTTGGTCACCTTTAATGTTTCCGATTGGTCTTCTTCTACAGATTTTAGAGAAAGGACACAAACTTTGGAACTCTCAGTATCTTAGTTCCAAGGTGTAGCTCATAGGTCATCAGGGATCCAGACAACTGCTCAATGTTGAACTTAGAAAAGTCCTTGGTCTCCTGCAGTGCCGTCACCTTTGCCATCCACTTTTCATCTTGGGTCAAGCTTTAAAGCACCTTGCGTACCTGTTCTTCAGGGGTAATGATCTTTCTAAGAGAATCTAACTCGTTAATAATATTGGAAAAGCGAGTTAGCATATCCTRGATTGATTCCTTATGCTTCATTTGGAAAAGCTCGTATTTATGCATAAGCAAATCAATCTTGGAACGCTTAATTAACTTCGCTTGTTCCTTCGTGGGTGATTCAAGCAGTTCCTACATTTGCTTTGCGGTCTTGCAACCCATGACACGATTTTGTTCATGAGGTCCAAGACCACAGTGAATCAACTTTTTAGCCAAATTATTGATTTCCATATTTTCGAAGTCATCTTTGTCAAAATCGGACAGAGGTTTGGAACAACCTCACCTTTGTTGTTTTTGGCAGTGACTTCGAAATCACCAATTTCAATCACACGCCATACTTGATAATTTTCAGCTTTGATGAATATCTCTATTTGGTTTTTCCAGTAAGTGTAAAACTTACCGTTGAACATTGGAGGTCGTTGGGTGGAATAACCTTCTTCAAGCTTTTGCGTAATATTCATTGTTTCTTCTACTAGGAACTACTCTTCAGGGTTGACATATTATACTAAAGAAGGCAAACAATTTAATTTTTTTTAAGTGCTAATATGGTAGATAAGTATAGTCTTTTGCCGTAATTTTCCCCTATTTAGAACACACAAAAAGTTGAATCTAGATCTTATGCTTTTAATTCTTTATAGAGCTTGGATGGCTAATATTACTAGATATCGGGTTGAGATAATTGAATGTTCTTTCAAACTTGATCCTAGTGGTACTGTGATGTGATACTCTTCTTTTTTATAATGTCAAAAGGGGGAAAATTACGGCAAAAGACTATACTTATATACCATATTAGCACTTAATAAAACAAAAAAAAAAAAACCATTCACGTTTACTTTATTATTTTTCTTTTCTTTTTACATTTTTTCTCTTATTTTTCACATGCATTCGTTTTTTATTTATTTTTTTGCATTATGTTATTTTATTTAATTTTTTGTTACCTAGTTTGCCTTTGGTTTGTCATCATCAAAAAGGGGGAATATTGTTGATCCTATGTTTTGATGATGACATATTATACCAAAGAAGGCAAACAATTTAATCTTGTTTTCTAAGTGTGTTAAGGACATGATTAATTGTGGAGAAATTGTTGAAGGAGTATTCGATAAGTGCAAAGAATCATGTCAGACAAACAAGGAAGCAAGTCTAAAGTGGTGCAGATCAATCAAGTAACATGAGTTTGTTATTAGTTTGATTTGTTAAAGGAATGAACTTGGGAATGGAACAAGGGTCCATATGAAAGGAACTAGTAACTAGGTTTAATATGATAATATAATAACTAGGTCCAATGGAACGAGTTCCTTTGGAACGAGTTCCTATGGAACTAGGTCCAATGGAACGAGTTCCTTTGCAACGAATCCCTATGGAACTAGGTCCAATTAATTGGAACGAGTTAGAACTAGGTTATACTAGTATTTGGTGCACGCGATGCGTGCTTGCATTATTTTTTTAAAAAAAGTTTTTACGTTGTGGGAGAAATCATGTTTATATAGCATAGTTTGTAAACTACTATGAATTAATTTAATACACATTGAGTAGTGAAAAAAATTAGGCATGTATGTATATTAATTTTGAAAGCATGTCTTAGAATGTTTTTAGATGGGAAGAGAATTGCATTTATACAATAGAGTTTGTCAATTGTAGTACCAAAAAACAATTGTCAATTAGCAATGATTAAATGGTCATTATTTTTAATTTCGGCAATTTCATCTCAATAATTGTGATTGATCGAAAAATTAATGATATAATTTATTTATTTTTCAAAATTGTTGACAAATTTTCATTGYTTTAAATTGATTATACTAATTTTGAATTATTTATTAAATATTTCTTTGAATTAATTTTGATAGATATATTTTGTATGACCTTTTAATTAATGGCAACTTCCTTAGTATTTTAAATTTTGTTGGTCAAACAAATTATGTAATTGAGGTAATTATAATATGAATTTATTGTGATTGGTTTTTATGTGTGGCAATTTTTGAAATTAATTGAGGTAATTGTAATATGATTTTTATGTGTGGCAAGTTTTTGAATGATGAAGTAAAGTTGATTAATTTTAATTGTTTTGACAAAGCGATAGTATAGGTAATTTTGAAGGGAACACCATTGTTCCCCTTTCACTTATGTATTAGGGATAATCGTTATAATTTTCACTAATATACAATTATAAATATTAATGATATAAATTGTACATTGGCAAACGTGAAATGTACCAACACACACGCAAAAAAAAAAAAAGGATGCAGAAGTTGACAATATACATTAACTTAATATAAATGAGAATTATGAAATTTAGGTCCAAAAAATTGAGAATATAATTGTTAGTCTATTTGAGTGTTTAGATACAAAGAAACTATTCTGTACCCCGTATGTTAGTTTTTCATTGTAATTGTTTGAAAATTGCTTTACTATAAATTATGTCACTTTTTTATGCATAAATTAATTTCCCCCTTCTCACATAATTGTTGGTTATTTTTCTTTGACAATATTAATGTTGAAGTTTTCTCTTTAATTGTAACACATAATAATTGTAAATTAGGAAGGAGTTAAATCATTTTAAATAAGTAATTTTTTAAGTAAAGGGCATAATAGTCTATTCCAAGGGGGACACCATTGCTCCTCCCTTAGCTTATATAATAGAGATTATTATATTTCCACTCTACGTAATAAGTATTTAATTTGTGAAAAATAAAATTGCTAAGATAAGATAAAATTTGTTTATGAGATTAAATATATTTTTATCTTTTCAAAAGATTTTATTTATTAAATGATATTTATCAAACTTTTTATAATATCTTTAAAACAAATTAATTAAATTAAATACCCACTTTCTTTCTACTGGCCATAAACGTGGGAAGTAGATAGAAGTTGGACTTAGTGGATTGATTTCAAGAACAATGTAACCATTGTTAGTGGAATCATGGGTTAAGTTCAGGAACACTGTTAAGTTCAGGAACACTGTGTGTTAGTGGGATCATAGTATGTGGTGGAGTAGTGGAACACAATTACTTTTCTTGGAGAAATTTTTTTTGAAAACTATAAATCACGTTTCAAGATGGTACGGTGAGTCGGTGACGGCTATATTTCAAGTGTCGTTGAACTTGACTACTTGAGCCTCCCAAGTGTCTGATCTCCTCCCCCATCTTAATTGGTGTTCATTTTAAGCATTAATTTTATCATTTCTTTGCAGACTTGGGGTATTGTATTTGGAGTATTTCCTAGTTAATCTCGTAGATTTGTGAATAGTGGAAATTAGGTGATATTTTTGTGATAAAATATATAACCTTCTGTAATAAACATATCAATTTTAAAATATGACTCGTTAACAATAACAATTCAATGTCTTAATCCACATAAACAGCAACCTATGCAATTCATCTATCTAATTAATTAAGACATCATTATACTATAAACAGTTCAACAACCCTTTTCCCGGATCTTGAAAGAGAAGCATGAGAAGCATGATCCCAGGCATGCTTTAAGTCAGACGCATGAGCCATTAGCACCAACCTTTTATCTTCATCCCGGTACAACATCTTAAATTTGCCAATCTTAAGTTCCAGCCTCGTGGCCACTTCGTTCTTAAGTTGCTCAATGCTGGATCTCAATGAGAAGTCGAACCTCACTGGATACTTTTTAGGTTTTTTAGGAGTAGCTATCACAACAAAAGTGCTAGGACTTCCATCCGGTTGTGCCTCAGTATTTGACGATGTACCCTCATTTGCAGCATTTGGATTCTCCTCAACTTGTTGGCTATCCCCCTGGCATTGAGTTTCCAATGAGGGCTCTTCGACTGTTCTTCGACTGTTCTTCGACTCATGCTGTTTCGTTATTTTCGGTCTTGGCCAGCTCATGCCCTTCTCTTTCAAAGAACGCACCACTGTAGCTCTTCCAATTGGTTTTGGCATTTTGAAAATGACTGAAAAGTAAATTACAAGTTGAATTACAATGAAGTAAAACACCAAAGATAAGAAATTGTGAATAGATCGTCAACTATTGCAACTTATCTATGACTTACAGATATACTGTATGTACTAGATAATCCCCGAGCACCAAGTATTAGAGAGGTGGTTATTATTTTAGTAGTAGTTAATGGATAACATTAATAGAGTATTAGAAACATACCACCAATAATGGATAACATTAATAGAGTATTAGAAACATACCACCAAGCTTCTTTGCAGCCTCTTCTGTTGTAATGCCTTGGGACATGAGTTCTTCTAGTGTCTCTCTGGGAATTTCTATCTTATGAGTCTTTTTCCGTTTATGTTCTAAAGCATGTTCATCACCCCTATCATGAATAGGATTTTCTGATGAGTTAGCTGACGCAATCCTCTGTTCAATTTCCATATCATCCGTTTCTCTATTTGGAAAAGCTTGTACATTGTTGCTCTCGTTCAAAGTAGGTTCCTGTAAACTAGAATTTGGATTTTCAGCACTTGAAGGAAACATTTCCATCGGTTGTACCTGGGGGTTGTTCTCGTTAACTGCATCGGTTAACAATTTGACAAAAGTTACCTTAAAGACTCAAAACATAAAATATGAAATAATAATACTGGTCTTTTGCTATAGTTACAAACTACATCCTATTGAGAAAACACTGCGTCCAACTGCCAACAAGAGTACAAGCTAAGAAACGAATACAATAGCAAGTGATCGGGAAGAAAGAATTGCTTGCATAGCTAAGCTAATATGGTATTTCTTGAACCACTAGTATATATATCTAAGCATCTAAACAAGAATGTAATGAGCAGTTAACCTCAAAAATTTGCAGTGAGTAGATGCATTATATAAAATTTAGAAGTACCTCCAAACCCATTTGGATCAGTATGAAACTGGCTTATGTTATTAGGAATGTGCTGTCCATCTGTTTCACTTGTGATCGGGATATTATGAGGTGTCAAAGGTACATACACATCCAAATCTTTACTTAATGCATGCCTCTCATGATTACGTGAACAAGTAGAATTGTCAATAGGATCTGTTGCACCACCGCAAAGAGAATCTGTTTGCACAAACAAGTTATGAATAAATAATTACAGAAAAGTCTACCAGTAAGGATTAATGCTGAATTGCTGATACAATTTATGGAGATTATGGTGTAAACACGACCTACGATGATATAGGAGTAATTACCTTCATGCCTTTGGGTAGCATTGGGTATAGGATTGATAGGTCTGTCCAGTGATGCCTGCTCATTACTGGTTTCGTGTTCAGATTCTTGCAAATCCACTCCGTCATCCTCCTCTATAGAACCCCAAGTGAGTTCGCTATCTTCACTAGAGTCGTAACTTGAATCGTTGTAATTTTCCTCCTCATAGTAGAAGTCATCTATCTCATCCACCGTGACTTTTCTCACATAGTTCTGCGACAGGCTTTTGAATGCAAAACACTTTGGGAGGATTAACTGTTGCAAATTCTGTGGGCTAGTGAAGCTATCAGGAAGATAATTAATTCTGGTACCACTCAAATTAATAGTGTGTAAATTGATCAATTTATCCATATTCGGCGGGAGCTTTCTGAGGTTGAAGCAGTCTTTGAGGTAAAGTTTTTGCAAACTGAGGAGTCCTTCAATGCTAGGAATGTATTGGATTTGTCTACATGTAACAGAGAGTGTCTCCAGGTTGACCAAATTACACAAACTTAATAGAAGCTCATCACAACTACTACTAAATTCAAAACAAACTACTGAGGAATGTATGATTTCCAGGTGCCGTAAATCTGCAGGCAGTGACTTGATGCTGCAATCGAAGATCTTGAGTTTGACAAGATTAAAATCAAACATAGAAAGATCAAGATCATCGAATTCTAAGAGAACTAAGGATTTCAAGTTAGATAGCTTTCTAAAGCTGGCCACGTAGCTGTCAGGGAATAAAACAAAGTCACTTCGTTGCAAGGTAAGGTGTGTGAGGCTGACCGGAAGATCAATGTGTTCCGGCAAATATCTACAATTCAGTATCTGCAAAGTTTGCAAGGTGGATAGCTTTTCCAGACTAAGAAAATAAGGCTCAGTGCCACATTTAACATTGCAATGGGAGAGAGAAAGGTGTGTAATCTTGGTGGGTGTTACAGGGAGGTGACAAAGGCATCCACTAGAGATATAGAGGTGGGTGAGCATTGGTAGATGCGCAATGTAATTTGATAAGGTTTCCTCACACTTATAGCCATCTAAGTTCAAATCCAAAAATTGCACCAAGAAACATAAACCCTTTTCCTGAATCCATGGTCCTGGATGGCCGTCATATGCGACATATTTAGGAGTGTCTCCAGAGCGACCTGCTTCCGCTGCTATTTCCAACATGAGAAATGGAGGAAGAAAAGGAATTCAGTTGATAAAATTGGACAAATAAAAAGAGCAGTGAAAAAAAATAATTGCAGTATAAGAAATGTTAAAAAGAAATTGGAAAGTGAAATTACTAACCTCCAACAATAGGAATAAATTCCGGGAGGTCTATCTCTGTTTTGAATTCTCTCCATGTTTTGCGAACAAAAGTACTCTCAACAGAAATGACAACGGAGTCGATCAAGTCACCTGGCAATGTTTCGAGTCTAAAATATTCGGGCAGAAGCAGGAGACTCAACTTGGATAGCTTGGCGATGCTCCATGGAAGCCACTTAATTTGGGTGGATTGAATATTGAGAAGCGACAGATTGTACAGCTCACCCAAATTTACTGGCAATTCTACAAGGGATTCACAATGATAGAGATGTAAAACTGTCAAGTTGGAGAGTTTCCCAATACTATTCGGAAGCCACTTAATGCTACTGCAATGTTGAAGAGAGAGATAAGTAAGGCTCTCCAAGTCACCCAAATTCGCCGGCAATTCTTGCAGGTAATTACAATAATAAATCAACAACCGTTGCACATTGAGGAGCTTTGACACAGAATCTATGTTCTCCACTCTCGATACCGTAAAACTCATCTCCAAGCTTAGAACTGAGAGACAATCATCGAGGTTGTTACTCAGGATCCAATCATCAGGATCTCTATCCAAAAAAAGGAAACCATCAGGATATAGCCTCGAAACCTGAATTTTCTCCTTTTTAGTCTTCGAATCCCAGAATCGAACAGGGGCTGATTCAATTGACATTTTCAACAGAGAAAGTAAGACACAGCTCCCTTGTAAAAGCAATAATAAAACCAGAGAACCTCTATCAAGTTATTAAAAAAAAAAAAAAGAGATTGGGAAAATGAAAATACTAACTTCCAAATAGGTGTATCTCTGCTTTGAGTTCTCTCCATGTTTTGCAAAAATCAACAATAATATCCCCAACAGAAATGACAACCGAGTCATTCAAATGAGTTGGCAATGTTTGGAGTCTGAAATCAAAGGGTACAAATAGGAGACTCAAGTTGGATAGCTTGGCGATGCTCCGAGGAAGACACATAATTTGGGTGGATCGAATATCAAGAAGCAACAGATCGGACAGCTCGCCCAAATTTGCAGGCAATTCTTTGATGGAGTTGCATCCATTGAGATGTAATTCTGTTAAGTTGGACATTTTACAAATACTATTCGGAAGCGTCTTAATTCTTGAGCAACCTTGAAGAGAGAGATAAGTAAGGCTCCCCAAGTCACCCAAATTCTCTGGTAATTCTTCTAGTTCTGTACCATAATCAAGCAACAACCTTTGCAGATTGTCAAGCTTTGAGACACCATCTATCTTCTTCGCCTTCAAATCCCGAAATTTCAACTCCAAGCTTAGCACTGACTGACACTGATCGGGGTTACTTCGAATCCAATCGTCTGGATCTCCTTCCAATACCAGGAAACCATCAGGATATAGCCTCGAAATCTGAAATATATCGTTCCTCATTTTCGAATACTTTATTGCCATTACCGGCAGTATGAGTAAGAACCACTTCCCTTAAAATTGCAAGAGAACAAACAATCTCACTCTAAGAGATTAACTGATTGGACATCAAACTATGCAGTTTGGAAGAAAATTCAGTGAAGATGTGAAATGCATATAAACAAAACGAGCCAACTGCTTTTTTTTCCAATCAGTTTAAAAACATGCCTTGAATCTTTCAAGTCAACAAAGTATGGCTCGAGAGACAAAATAAAAAACTCGGCTACATGGACCCCACCTTTCATCCTACCCAAAACTGTATTTATACTTCGTATTATTCAAAGAATGTTGTCACAGCGCAATTGACTCTTCTTGAGCTAATGTACATGGTATGACTACACAGGATGCTAAATTGCTAATATGAATGATGGTATTGCTGATTTGTCTATGAAAGCAATGATCATTTTATGAGATATACCCATGTATTTCCATGTATTATTTAATTATACTTATACTCTTGTAACTGTAGCTAGTGTATATCTAGTGAGATATAATTCTCAGTTGTAACAAACACTTTTCTATCAGAAATAATATCCACTTTCTCTCTCCTATTTTTCTCTCTTTAACTGAATTGCTTTGTGGTCAATCCGCCATTATTGATCTTGCAAAGTTTATATGGTATTAGAGCTAATCTCATTCGAGATTGTTTTCGATTCACTGCGTTTGATTGCGTTCATCCTCGATTGCTTTCGATTGCACTTATCTTCATCTTTCTCTTACTCAATTGCGTTTTGTGCGATTTTCGTTCTTCAATCATGTCTTCTTCTGAAACTTACCAATCTACTCCTAATTCTCAAATTACAGCTTCTCTTTATCCTTTCTTCATCTTGAATTCGGATAATCCGAATTCTTCTCTGGTTTCTGTTGTATTTGATGGCACAAATTACTTGCACTGGAAGAGGCAAGTGTTGCGTGCTCTCGGTGCTAAACACAAAATTGGGTTCGTTGATGGATCAATTGTCGAACCTGATGTTCGTGATAAATCTTATCCTCAATGGCGCCGCTGTCATTATATGGTTATGAATTATCTCGTGTCTTCGATGAAATTAAAGGTGATATTGCTAACGACTTCGCTTATGTTGAAACTGTTGCTGAACATTTTGGTCAAAGTAATGGCCCTCTCCTCTATCAATTGAAAAAGGAAATTAGTCACCTCAAGCTAGAGAATCTGTCAATTTTGACCTATTTCAGAAAAATGAAGAGATTATGAGATAAATTAAAGAGTTTGCGATGTTTTCCTCATTGCTTGTCTGGTGCTATGGCATGCTGTTCTTGTGATTTCTTAAAGAAGGTCCAGGAGTTTGAGGATGAGGAGAAGTTGATGTAGTTCTTGCTTGGGCTCAATGAAGCTTATAATGGAGCGATTAATCATATTCTCTCGCAAGCACCGCTTCCTTCTATCAATCGAGCTTATTCAATTGCTCAATGATAACACCATTTTATACTTATATTTCTATGCTTAATTTGTGTGTTTTCATCTATCTTTTCCCATAGTTTCAACCTTTTTAGAGCTATTATGCTTTATATTTTGCTATTGTTCTTCTCGGGTTTGTTTTGCTTTGTTTTTGTAGGTTTTAGGTGCTTTTGCTAGGAATATTGGAGATGCATGTAGAGCTAATCGGATGTTGATCAAAGAACGGGTGATTCAAGACGCTTATATTGCCGAAAAAGCTCAAAAGAATTGCTCATGACACCACCGCAACTGGGTTGTGGAAATCACCTAGTTGCCGCAACCTGGTTGCGGCCACTTGAGTTTTGATGAGTTTTGAGTACATGGCAGCCACTCCGGCACCTAGTGCGGCCCTGAATGCACTTGCCACACCCTAGTTTCGGGCCCCTTCTTTGATGTAGAAAACTATTCATATTCCTTAGCATCTAAATAGCGTTTTGAATATAGTTTTAGTTATTCTTTTACATATTTTATTTCATAATAGTTGGAGTTGATAGTAAGAAAGCTTTCCTCTTCCTTGTTTTTGAGCACGACTAACTCCTCAATTGGTACCTCTTTAACATTGTTTTGGACAATTTCATGAATCAAGTATTGTTTCTCATCCTATATCTTCTTTTATTATTATTGTTAATCATGAGTATCTTTCATATCTTAGTTATTGTTTATTCAATAGCCTATGGTTGGAGTATTAGTCCCATAAATTCTAGGGTTTGATGAACCTAAATGGATTAAGCTTCAATGATTCCCAATTCCCTCAACTTGATAATTTACAATTTCTTTCAACTAGGTTGTGTCTATATTATCATTCTTGATTGAAATAATTTTGAATGAATGTGTGGATTGGTTTGCACCGAAAAGTTGATTCTTAATTGATTTTAGAACTTTAAATTGAGATAAAGGAAATTCACGAAAGTCAGATGGGTGAAATTGTTAGGGATTTAGGTGTATATGCTTAAAGTCCTTAAATTGCTTGGAATCCATGAAAATAGTAGGAAAGCTTTGTAAGGAGCTTTTGATTGATCGAAAGTAATCACTAAGTACTTTATAGGCGCTTCCATCCTATGAATTGTTGATATTGATCAGGGAAAAGGGAATTGATTGTGAATTAGTTCATATTAGTGGGAATTCTTAAACCTAGAATTGTTTTTAATTATTRAATTTTCCTATTAGTTTCAATTGTCTTTGGTCTTAGATTAGTTCAACCTCAACTTATCTTGGTTACTTGCTTGGCTTTAATTGAAATCATTGCAACCGCTTTGAACGAGTTAGTCTCTTGGGATTCGACCCTTACTTGCCCGACTACTTAGTTAGGAGGAATAGTTAGGTTATTTTTGTTAGGTGTGCGACACGCCTTTCACTCAACAAATTGAGAAACATAAGGAGGTTAGTTCTTCTTCTCATCTCTCCTCTGAAAGTTCTGCTATGGTGGTTAGTCGTGTATCCAAATCTTCCTCGAATCGAGTTTCAAATCAGTCTACTACTCAACACAAGGATTGGAAGAAGGAGAAAGCTAATAGGTTCTGTACTCATTGTAAGGGTAAAGGTCATATGGTGGACCAATGTTTCAAATTGCATGGTTATCTCGAGTGGTATAATGCGATCAAGGCCAAATCAGGCAATGGTCGTATGGCAGCTCATGCTACTGTGGTGCCTTCTGGTTTTGTTCCAAATTCTCCACTTGATTCTTACTCTCAATTTTTCAATGGTGCTGCCATTAATTCTGCTATGATGGCTTCTATTTGTCAGGAAGTTATGAAAGCTATGAAAGGCAAGCAGCTTGTTGATGTTCCTTCTTCTTCTGTGTCAGGTACTCATTCTTATGCTTTTACATCTGGCATTTTTAAATCTCTGAATAAGGATATTTGGATGATTGATATTGGAGCTACAGAACACATGGTCTTTGATGCCTCCTTGTTGACTGATAAAATGCATTTGTCTAAGTCTGTCAAAGTTGGTTTGCCAGATGGATCTACTAAACACGTTGATACAGTTGGTTCTGTGGTTGTTAATGATGATTTGACTCTATATAATGTGTTGCTAGTCAAAAGGTTTTAAGCATAACTTGTTATTCGTGGGTCGGTTAGCTCAACATAATGGTATTGGAGTTCTTTTTTATGCTCGAGGTTGCGTATTTTAGGACCTTTCATCTAAGAAGGTTGTTGCAACABGCAGTAAATGTGGTGGACTTTACTATTTTTCATCATCATGTCCTCAGGGATACATGAAGGTGTCTCAAGGTGTTCAAGCTTGTTCTAGAAGTACACATACTATGATTGCTGATATCATTGATTCCAATATTGTTTCTAGTTCTACTTCTCCTGTAGATGTTTTACCTACTGTAGGACGTGGGCCGTACCCCCGCGTATAGCGGGCGCGCGGCTTGGTACTACATCGAGGTGCTTTGCGTGGGCGTGAGCCACGGAACCCGCACGTGAGTGCGTTGGGGTAGTGTTGTCGAGTAAGGGGAGTCGCCACCGTGCTTATAAAGGTTATTCACGGCCGCCCGAAACGTTGGGTGGCAAATAATGGCCCGACGTTCTGATCCGTACCAGTTCGTGGGTTCGGGGACATGGTCGAACAAGATCTGTACCCATATTCCGCAGATCGCACAGCAGAGCGGCCCTACTGGTCTCAGTTGGAATGTCCATATGCAGGTTATATGAAGCCATAATTACGTTTTTAGACCTAGAAGGCGATAATTTAAAGATTACTTGACGAAGTTGTTTTCTACTAATGCACAAGGAGACTATAATTAGAAATAGGTGACCACTTTGCATTAATCAGTTAAACGAGTGCCCTAGAAAAACGGTTGTCCATAGTTAATCAGATTTTAAAGTGATTCAATAATTTCCGGTTCTTTATGCAAAATATATACAATGATACATACCAGACAATATGTGGAAGTATAGTGAATCAAATATATTATACATACCCATCTTACGCTAGGAATCTGTCAAACAAAACAAGTGTGTTGTAATACAAAAAGAAACGGCGAAATGAATTTCTCGTTGAGGTCGCTATAATCAAGGACAACACAATGTTAGTTGTAATAAAATAACGGCGAAATGACTTCCCCTTGAAATCGCTTAGTTACAAGATACAGAAATCGTTAGTGATGACAAGTGATAATATATGAAAATGAATTAAAAAAATGAAAACGATAAACAAACGAGTTAACACTCCTACATATTAAATGGAGTAATGTAAATAGTGGATTCTACATTTTGTTAATTGATTGAAAACTCGCATTAGTTATTAGATAGATTGAGGAATGAGAAAGAATGTGTTTAGTGGTGTAGACTTGAAATGGTGTCTCTCGATGGTAATCGTGATGAAACATACAGGTCTCGGTTTGTTTCGACTCAGAAATAGATGGCTTTGAACTCACGAAGGTTTGGAATGAAGTGAGTGTACTCGGAACTATTGGGCAATGGAGTACTTTATCAAGGCATGACTATTTTCTTTCGGTTTTTCGATAATGTGTCTCAAAGGTTTTTCAAGGTTTTCATATAAATGTATACTGTTGGTGTCTGGCTGATTGTCTGTTGTATTTCTTTGTGGATTTCTATCATTGTGTCTGTTATAATTTGTTTCTGAAGTTGCCAGTTTTTTTGGAGAGATTGATTTGTTTACGTGATTTTTCTATGGATTTTCATGAATTTTGCTATGTTTTATAGTGCGCGAATATTGCAGAAAGTACGTGATTGATTAGAAAATAGTCCGGAATACGTGGATTCTAGAACTTCTATGAAATTGCCTTTGGCTTGGTAGGCAGGGTGTCTAGGTGCGTGATAGGATAGAATAATAATCGGTAAGGAAATGTGCGATAATATTCGAGGTTTTTTGAAGTATATTTACGGATCATGGAGGTATTATCGCAGATTTTGATGAGCTCGGTATATATACGGTCAAATCAGGAGCGTATTACGTATAAAGCTGCGTTATATAGCTCACCTTTAGTCTATATTGCGTTTTGCAGAACTTGAGAAGCGTATTTAGCGCTGAAGATGAGCGTATAGTATCGGGCTCCTTCAGTGTCGTATATGTATTTAGGCGTATCATCGGCGAGGGTTGTCTGTGCCGGGATGTGTTTTGCGCGTCGTGCTATAAATGATTGCTTGCCTTGCTCAGTTCGGGACAACCTTCACTTCATACGCTTAGCGCTCATCAATTCACACTTTCACAGACAAAGTCCAAGACACATCTATACAACTTAAAACCTCAAAACACATTCGTATTTCAAGTTCAAGCATCGGATTCTATTCGAATTCAACTAAGCGAAATAAGGGTATAAATCTGAGATAGCACGAAAACCTCTCATGTCACTCTTTTTTAATTCGTTTGTCACTTTTAATTTGACTAACATTGTTTGAGTTTGTAGATTCAGATTAAAACATGTGAAACTCTGTTTAAATCGGTTTAAATGTAAATATGTAGGATTTTATTCATATTTTATTGTTTCCATGGTTTTTGGCTTTCATTATTATACATATTGTTATTGTCAATACTAACGCGTTTGTTTGTCTCAATTAGCAATTCAATCGAAGGCGATTCTTTGAGTTTTTATTCTAACAATTCGATTGTGTTTGCAGTGACAAGGTGAGGAGGAATACAGTATTTGCCTGTACTAACTTTGTTTTTCATGTCTTGTTTGTATATATATCTTATCTATCACACTTGTATATTATTGCTTAAACAAGACGCGGAATTTAATCGTTGTCACATTAAAGTCAGATAATCATGGACGCGGTTTCTAAGCACTTTATTAACATTGATAACAATCAAGTGATCGCCTTATCCATTGTTAGAAGTTCTTGGTTGTGTTATATAGCAACCCACTAGTAATTAGGGCATTATCAAGTCAAATCATATAGGCCTTTTGAATTCAATTGTTATGTTTTATGGAACTACAATGAGACGAGTAGAGGCCGACATGCGGGCGAATTTGGGTTACAGATCTGATTCGTACATGTCCCGAACCCACGACTGGTTACTTTATTGGACTGGGGCATTAATTTGGCACCAATGTTTGGGGCGTCCGTGAATAACCTATATAGGCAGGTGGCGATCCCCTAATTCGAGCGACACACCCAACGCATTCACTATGCGGATCATGGCTCAACTCCATGACACTTGAAGCTGAGGTCAACGCCCTTGCTAAGGCGGGGCGGAGCCTAAAGTGGCGAGTAATCTAGAAGTAAACCTTGTTATCGCTTGTTGACGAACAGATAATAGTGATGCTTGGAACTCAAGAACGTATGTATTTAGAGTGTTAGAGGAGTGATGAGAGCATGAGAGAATGAACTGCAAGTTAGAGACGGAGAAATGATAGAATGACGTGTGTTTTTCTCGAATGATTAAGGCCGTATTTATAGTGCACGAGAGGCCGAGGAGGGAAAAAACCTGCGTATACGCAGGGGAGTGCGTATATACGCAGGAGACTGCGTATATACGCGCAGACGTCTGTGTATATATCTCTCCGCGTATTTTTTGATTTCCTCGTTTTATTTTCATAATAGTGATTGCCTTGATTCGCTTGTATTCGACGCACTTCAGACACCTTGCTTGCTCCAAGCAAGGAGTTCTAGAGTGTTCGTAGAGGTTCACGTATTTCCGGGTATTTTTGTGTATTTTGTATTTTTTTGTATTTTCTGCGTTAAAAACTTATAAAGCATGAAAATATAGAAAATAGAAAAATAATCTAAAAATACTGGTGACACTCAGAAAATGTGAAGAGTGTCTTGAAAGTGGAAATTATGGAGATCACATATATATTTATTTTAAAAAACTAAAATAGAAAATGAAACTAAAATATGAAATATAATTAAATAAATAAAAGAAATTATTTTTGCCCTTTATTTGTCGCTTTGCTTAATTAATTGAGTATTGACATCACGTATTTCCAACTTTTGTGAGTTCAAAGCATCTTTTCTAAGTCGAAACAATCGCGAGACGCGATATGTTTCATCACTGATTACTCTTTTGGGGAGACATTTTTAGGTGTCTACACCTACTATTAATAAATTTGAAGTGAATTCTGTTGCTTCAAAATCTGTCTCTCTTGATGTTATGCATGCTCGTCTTGGTCATGTTTCTCTTTCCAAGATGAAATACATTGCTGTCTGGGATTGCAGTTCAATGCATGATTATCACTGTTCTGTTTGTGTTCTAGCTAAGCATCATAAACTCCCTTTTTCTAGAAGTGAGAATAGGGCAGCAACTTGTTTTGAGTTAATACACCTAGACTTATGCGTTCCTTACAAAGTTCAAGCTCTTGGTGGGGCAAGGTATTTTCTCACAATTGTGGATGATTTCAGCAGAGCTACTTGGGTTATATTAGTGCAGAATAAGACTCAAGTGCTCAATCTTATCAAAAAATTTCTGCTCATGGTTGAGACTCGGTTTGGGGTTGTTGTCAAGAAAGTTAGGTCTGATAATGGTACATAGGTGCTGAATTCTGAGTGTTCCCATTATTTTGCTTTTAAAGGTATTATTCACCAAAGGAGTGTAGTTGGGGTTCCTCAACAAAATGGTCGGGTGGAACGTAAACATCGACATTTACTTGAAATGGCTAGAGCACTTAGAATTCATGCTCATTTGCCTAAGAAATTTTGGGGGGAGTGTGTTTTTAGTGCATCTTTTTTTATTAATAGAATACCTACTAAGGTGCTTGGTTGGAAAATTCCTATTGAGTTGTTGTTTGGCAAACAACCAGATTATACTGAGCTTAAGGTGTTTGGTTGCTTATGTATTGCTTACAACACCAATAGAAATAAAGACAAGATGGATCCAAAGTTAAGAAAATGTGTTTTTCTTGGCTATCCTTTTGGTCAAAAAGCTTACAAAGTGTATGATTTGGAGTCCCACACTACATTTACTTCTAGAGATGTGGTGTTTCATGAAGATGTTTTTCCTTTTCAGTCCAAGTCTGTTGGTGCTACTGCTCAACCTATACCTTCTCCTCCAACCATGGTCACTTTTAGTGCTTCTGAATCAGTTTTGTCTTACACTCCTACTTATTCTACTCTTATTTCTCATGATGATTCTCCACAAAATCCTTCTGTTTCTGTTCCATTTCCCACTTCTTCATCATCCACTTCACTTGATATTTCTTCTAGTCTTACTCCACTTACACCTAATTCTTTAACTAGTCTTCTTCCTTCTTCTCCACACCCTTCTCCTTCCCCTAATTTTTCAAAATCTATTTCTCCTTCCTTGACTAAAACCTTTGAGGATTTCTCTTTTCCTAATGAAAATGAACCTGCTAGTCCTATTCCTCCCATTTCTTCTCGCACCATCAAACCTCTTACTAAATTTCGAGACTTCCATCTCTCATATCTACCCCATAAATCCAATTCTGTTTCTACTTTGGCACAAAGGTTGGCAGTTAGCTATGCAATAAGAATTGCATGCACTTGAGCTTAATAATACTTGGACTCTTACCGGTTTGCCACCTGGAAAAAGGGCAATTGGCTCTAAGTGGGTCTTTAAAACCAAACTGAAATCTGATGGAAATGTTGAAAGGCTTAAGGCCAAATTGGTGGCTATTGGCTATCAACAAATTGAAGGTGAGGACTTCACTCAAACCTTCTCTCCTGTTGCTAAGCTAGCCACTCTGAGAATTGTTATTGCAATTGCTATTGTTCGCAATTGGCCTATGTGTCAACTTGATGTTAACAATGCCTTTTTACATGGCATTTTGGATGAGGAAGTCTATATGATGCCACCGTACTGGTTACACCAAGTCTAAGCCAGGACAAGTTTTTAAGGTGCAAAAGTCCATTTATGGCCTTAGACAGGCATCCAGGCAATGGAACAAGGAACTCACCAAATTTTTGTTACATATGGGCTTCATACAGTCACACCAAGATTACTCAATGTTTACTAGGACTTTACAAGGTCATTTTCTGGCGTTTCTTGTTTATGTTGATGACATCTTGGTTACTGGTTCTTCCCAAGGTCAGATTGATCTTGTTAAACAAGCTTTGGATGAGGCTTTCACTATTAAGGATCTTGGTGGTTTGAATTATTTTCTGGGCATTCAAGTGATCAGGTCTAATGTTGGTGTTTTTCTTTCTCAGCAAAAGTATATCAAAGACATTCTTCATGATGCTGGTTTAGACTCATGCACTCCCACTTTGGCACCTTTGCCTATTGGTCTTAAACTTTCTATTAATGATGGTGATTTGTTAGGAGATCAAGAGATTTATAGAAGAATAGTAGGGAGGTTGTTGTATCAACACTTGAGTCAGTTCTTACATGCCCCTTGAATTCCTCATCCTAGAGTTGTTATTCACACTTTGAAGTATCTTAAGGGTACCTTGGATATGGGTACTCTTACTCTTATTGCTTATATAATTATGCTGGTTAGAGTAATTGTCAGTTCAGTAGTAGGTCTCTTAGTTCTTATGCTGTTTTTGTTGGAAACAATTTGGTGTCTTGGAAAACCAAAAAGCAAGTTACAGTTAGTAAATCCTTTGTTGAAGCAGAGTACATGAGTATGTCTTTTGCTTCCAGTGAACTTGTGTGGATTGAAGGTTTGTTGCAAGACCTTCAGGTTTAGGTTCCTCTTCATGTTACCTTATTTTGTGACAACAGTTCTGCTAAGCATATGGCACACAATCCTGTTTTTCATGATAAAACTAAACACTCGAAGCGTGACATGCATTATGTTTGTGAGCAAGTGACAGCAGGCTTCCTGGATACAGTTCATGTTTCTAGCTCACACCAACTTGTTGATCTGCTTACGAAGGCTCTTCCTTCTACTCAGCATCGTTCTTTGTGTTCCAAGCTTGGATTGGTTTCCCAATCTTAGCTTGAGGGGGTGTATGAGATATTTCCATGTATTTTCATGTATTATTTAATTATACTTATACTTTTAGCTTGTAACTGTAGCTTGTGTATATATAGTGAGATATAATTCTCAATTAGTTGTAACAAACACTTTTCTATCAGAAATAATATCCACATTCTCTCTCCAATTTTTCTCTCTCCTCTAACTGAATTGCTTTGTGATCAATCCGCCATTATTGATCTTTCAAAGTTTATATCATGAACCATATATACCAGAAACATGATCTTTGTTGTCAATTCACTAAAAATCTAATCGTAATTTTGCAACTGTTATGTGAATTGCAGATTGCTAAGCTTCAAAGGCGGAAACCTAAGTATTTTGAAGAGGAAGTATAAACCCAAACCTAATGTTGGGATAATATTGCCCATACACTTGGTAAACTAATGTGGAAATGATGGATTGGTGGGTAACCTCCCATTTCCCCTCTTTCTTTATCATAATATAACTATAAGGGCAACTTGGTCATTTCCATCCATAAACACAATTTGCAAAACTTGTCTAGGAGTTTGTGCCCTCCCGAAAGTTGCAATTAAATTATTGTTACGGAGGAAGTAAAATACAAAAATTTTCATACACAAATTAAATTACAAATTTATATCATAATAAAGGGGTCTTAAAAATAAATTCAGTTAATATCATACATTTGCACGAGTCGTAGACTATTATTCTTCTCTACAATTCAAACTTTTCAAAGAAAGGTTAAATTGCAAAATTTTTCACACTTTATAGAATTTTAATGGATAAATTTAGTAAATACCATGCATTGCACGGACCCTACTAGTTCACGAATATTTAGAAATTGCTTTTCCCACATTAAAAAAGTAGAATTAGTTTTGGAAAACACATCTCCTATTGGCTAATGAGCACATACATGGATTGTGATCCATGCCCTCAACCAAAAACTGTTTAAAACCGTTAATTTCATATCAAATCTATGGCCACCAATATCCTTTCAAACATTCCCAAACCTCAAATATTTGCCCCCATTCCCAAACCCCAACATCCCCGCCCACATTTGTCCCCATTCACAAACCTCAAATATCCCCTTTATAAAACTCACTCCTCAAACTTTCATTTTCTTACCACAGCTCAAATTAAAGCCTCACAATAAAAATCTCAAAAAAGCTTTAAAAGCTCAACAATGGCGAGCAAACACAACAAAAATCAATCAAAGGAGAAGACTCGGGAAGCTCAACAATGCGGATAAAAAAAAAGCTTGATTTGTGCTTGTTTTAATGGATTTTGTTTTAATTGAATGGTTTTAGATGAAATTAGGAAGTAAGTGTTTGTGGTGTAGATAGAAATGGTTATGCTAAAACTAATCCATGAAAAGTGCTTTTGACAATATGTGTTCGTTTAATTAATGGTGTTAGTTTGGTGTCTTAAATCTGTTGCATGCTGTACTCCCATTTCGTATAACTTTGTACGGGGTCCTTCTTTGGGCCCTTCTGTTTCTGTTCTAGGAGTCTTATATATACTCCTTGTTGTTTAACCTAGCTACTATTCCGAATTCTGTACTTTGTATACTTTCCTCAAATCAATAATACTATCTCTCTCCTATACCCGTGGACGTAGCCGACGCATTGTCGGTGAACCACGTAAATCTGCGTGTCTTGTTCTTGTTTATTTTTGCATTCTATCACTTCTGTTATAACAAATGGCATTTCAGATTTATTTGTTATTGTTTGAGATTATTCATTAATTAGTTACTTAACTAGTTTTGATGCCCTTATATGCGCATCATGGTTGAAGTAGAGGATTAATTGGTTATGTATTTGCTCTTATTTAACATCTTAAAATAGAATGACCACTTTTGGCTTACTTGCTTAGTTTTATGGCTGATTGTGAGTGCATTATAGGGCTGCTATGTGTGTTGAGAAACATAAATCATCCAAACAGAACGAGCAAATGCAGCAACATTGATTCATGGCCGTTTTTCATTCATGCATTCTTTGATTCATGGTCGTTTTTCATTCATGCATTCTCTCTCTCCCAAGCAAATATCAGGGCACACCACATATATATATTGGCGGCTCAAGCAACAATCCCTATGTGGATTATGGGCCTTTACCTAACCACAAAGTTGAATGACACAACAATAATATTCTGGGCTCACAGGCCATACACACTGACCAACACAACAGCTCAACAGAATAAAACAAAACTAATGAAGGACAAATGACATAGTAAATAACATGATGCATGAGGTTACATTCCAACACTCCCCCTC
>SNQN01003987.1:0-15835 GCA_008642245.1 Bassia scoparia
TGGGCGCCTTGGGAGCACTTTTCTCTCCTCTCGAGTAGAGGAGGGCTTTGAACCTCGACTTCCCTTCGAAGAAAGGGAGACACCTTTGGCTTTGAGGATGTCCAAAGGTTTCATTAGGTCATGCGAAGATAAACAAAGCAAGTGAGAAATACTCTTAAAATATCATGCGAAAACATTGGCATCACATCTTCAATTTGAGTAAAACACTCATGGAAGCATGCGACGTCACGGATTTGTGTTTACAAAGCATTTGCATCGCATCTTTCATTTGAGTAAAATACTCATGGAAGCATCCGACGTCACTGATTTGTGTTAACAAAGCATTTTCATCGCACTTCCCATTTGAGCAGATAGCTCATGAAAATGTGTCATGCCAATGATGCAAGCACTCAAGGCATGCGACGATAGATGTATTGAAGAAATGCCGGAAACGAAAGCTGCGATTGAAATGTATTGCAAAAGCAAATCGGTGACGTCGCACCTCTTCTCTAGTGAATGTGAAGAAGAAGTTGTTTTGCAAGAAAAGGAAGGTGCGACCAAAATGTGTTGCAAAATCAAATCGGCAACGTCGCACCCCTATTCTTGTGAACGTGAAGAATCATTTAAACTGCGATGAGAAAAAAGTACCTTATACATCGCATTATTTTCTTGTAGTGTTTTCAAGCGACGACTGAATGCGATAGCTTCGTATTCTTTCTTGTCCATTGTGCCTTTCTGAAAGGGAGCCAAGCTAGCAAGGAATTTAACTACGAAGCAAAAGACTTGGTCATAAAATAGGATAAATAAACAAGAAAACGTGTGAAAAGGCGAAGCTACCTTTATTATCCTGACTAACACTGCGACCCCCAGCCAGGTTGTAGGCCATTAATAAATTTCGATTAACAAAGTACTCAGAGAAGGGAATCCAATTCGCAGGGATCATGACCTTGCGATCCCTTGCCTTTGTGGTCGCACCGCGAACACTGAAGTATCGCAATTGAACTTCGGCATTGGGAGTCATTTGAGGAAGGTCTTTTGCTTTGAAGGAAATGCAATACCTCGACCAGGTTGCTAGAGTCTTCGCCATCTCGGTGTCCTTAGTATGCACTAGAAAGAAAACAGACTTCCAACAATTGAATTTATTGGGCTTTTCGATGGCGGTCATATAGTCGTTTTTGTTAGCCATATGGAACCAACCCTATTGTTGTTCTTTACAAGTGTGTGCATGTGAATGAACGCATTTGTTGAAAGCGGAAAGCCCTTGGCTTGACATGCCGCCATATAGGTTTAAATGTGACACCAAGAGTTTGGTGTTAATTGTGCGATTCCTATTCCATAGGACTCGAAAGACTCACAACAAAGGTCTTTAAGGGGAAGTAGAGCCCAAGGTCCACCGCATCTTTGTAGACTGTGATGGTATCTTCTAGGATTTGTGTTATGTCGGACCCCTCCGCAGGAATAATCATTTCGTCCTTTACATTCGGCTCTACAAAGATGATGTGTTGAGCATATATAGCCATGTGCAATCGGAGTACTAAGATCCAATTATTTCGCATTAAAATGGATTTCGGGGTCGGTTTATCTCCCTTCATTGAAGGGTTGGTGGGTTGAGTTTTTGTCGGAGCTGACATCACAGGTTTCTAAGGTTTCATCTACAAGGGGTCCGAGAGTTGGCTCATCACTCCCATTAGAGTCCTCATCCTTCACCTCTCTCGCGTCTCGCCCTGAAGTTCCTAGGATCTCACCTCTTTCCTCCTCGTCGAATATTTGGTTTTAAGGGTCCCTTTTAGCGACGCTCTTTATGCGAGGCATGTTATCCTGCACAATCAGAGTGTTAGGGATGGTTCGATTGATTATTGAATGCAAAGCAAAAAAGGCTAAGGGTCGAAGAGCTAATAGTCGCAATCGATGTGAAAGTGCGAACTCTACTTGGCTTCAAACCTTGCAAAAGTACAATGGAAGAGAGAGAAGTGCGAACTCCATAGAAAGTTTAGAGTGAAGTCAGAGCAACAAATCTCTCTCTCTCTCTCTCTCTCTCTCTCTCTCTCTCTCTATCTCTCTCTCTCTCTCCACCTTGTGCTCTATTTATAGGGAAGTTGACCTAATGGGCTTCCAAGATTCGAAATTCGAATCCTCTGTTTGAGTGGGAAAAGGAGAAATGGGTATTGGGCTGCAATTTTGGTCCAACTACCTACGGTCCTGGACTTCTTGGGCTACTGGGACTTCAACCCAACCAAAAAAAAGGAAGAAAGAAAAATTTTTTCTTACGAAGTGCTATTCCTACGACTGTGACGTTGGAGTACCAAGAGACTACTTCGAGATTTCGAGGTCAAACACCCTCTAAAGCTAAAGCTCAACAAGCATTCAGGGTCTTTGAGGGGCAAATGATGTGCCATGTGAAACCTACTGAACACGTGTCCACTCGTAATAGGGTTAAATGACCCTAGGTGGCAAGCGCCTTGATAATAAACCAATCAGATCAAGAATCAGATATTTATACGCCAAAACGGTAGCAACGGATAATCGATGGTGTGGATGGGTGACAAGTGTCATACATCCAAGCTTCCATGGGTTAAGGTGAAATGCCTATAAATACCCGAAAAAAGTCCAGAAATTACACACATTATTCGTTATTCTTACCAACCAACATTAGAGAACTTATCTCTCTACTTTCTCTCTCTAACTCTCATAGCACTTTTATTCCCTTAAATTCCCGTACTTACTTAGGCATGGGAGGGGAGATAATCCAAATAGGATTATTCTCCTTTGTGCAAGTGCTAAGGAGGCATAGCACGTACAAAGTGCTAAGGACTCAAGAAGTGCTAAGGACTTGAATTAGACTTGATCTCACCCTTGCTAAGGAAGAAGTGCTAAGGTTCCACCCCAATGTTTAATAGAGGTCAGCTCTCTCGAAATAGAATTGACGGGAAGCCTCCACCCTTCTCTCAACCCAAAAGCTTAGGAAATATTGTAGCGTAGCACATTGCTCTTGCTACAAAAGAAAATATTCTAAAAAATTCATAAAAATAAAGAAAAAAAGGCTAAAAAAAATAATTAAAATAAATACATTCCGCTTATTAATGGACCCTCGGTGTATGATTTCGAACTCAACTTTATATCAACTCATGCAAATGTGTTTGGATTTATGGATTTCTCCACAGCTTTTGAAATCAAATCTGTTTTGAAACGTCGTACTTTTCCTCATCGGCTATTCAAGTTGAGGAGACACTTTTGGGGGGTGTCTACATCTGCCTTATCATGTTAAAAGACTCAAGACACTCGTTAGTAAAGACAAATGGGGCATCCTTCAAAAGCAATTGCGTAAGTCACTTTGCAATCTTAGAGAAATCCTTGACAAAGCGGCGATCAAATCCCGCATGACCAAGGAAATTCTTCACCCCTTTAACAATAACTAGAGGGGGTAACTGCTCAAGCACTTGCACCTTTGCCTTATCTACCTAAATGCCCCTAGATGTAACAAGATGACCAAAGACTACACCTTATGTTACCATAAAATGGCATTTTTCTTAATTCAGCACTAGAATTACATCTTCACATCTTTTAAGAACTTTTGCCAATTCATTCAAGCATGAATCAAAATCAGAACCATACACGCTTAAATCATCCATAAAAACTTCCTTGATAGAATCTAAAAACTCATAAGAGATACTCATCATGCATCGTTGAAAAGTTGTTGGAGCGTCACATAATCCAAATGGCATCCTGCGATATGCAAAAGTACTATATGGACATGTAAAAGTAGTCTTTTCCTAATCTTCAGGGTGAATAGGAATTTGCATAAATCCCGAATACCCATCCAAATAGAAAAATACTTATGGCAAGCCAAACGCTTCAACATTTGAACAATAAATGGAAGGGGAAAGCGATCATTTTCAGTAGCCAAATTAAGACGCCTAAAGTCTATACACATTCGCCAACCTGTCACAATTCTAGTGGGAAACAATTCATCTTTATCATTCTTTACAATTGTCGTCCCGCCCTTTTTAGGCAGAACTTGAACAGGACTAACCCACTTAGAATAAAAAATGAGCTAAAATAATGCCTGCATCAAGCAATTTCATTATCTCCTTCTTCACCACCTCTTGCATATTCGGGTTCAACCATCGTTAACCTTGTATACAAGGGCGATGACCATCCTCTAGATGAATTCTGTGCATACAAAAATCAGAACCATTACCCTTAAGATCATTAATGTTGTACCCAATGGCTCTCTTATGAAATTTAAGCACATCTAACAGCGTTTTGAACTACTCATTATTGAGTTCAACATTGAAAATCACATGATACATCTTATTTTCATCCAAAAAGGCACATTTCATATTAGAGGGAAGGGGTTTAAATTCAGGTTTCTTTACCTCAAAAGTTGCACGTACAACTCGAAAGTGGTAACAACTTATCCTTTCGGCTTGCATTGAGACACATCTCCTTACCATCTGACGTTGCGACCATAGCATCGATCGCAGGATCTCCTTCACCTACAAGAGACTGAACACACAAAATGTCCTCCAGTAGATCTCTAGAAAGAGATTGAGGAATGTTATCTTGTACAACAAAATCAGTCACACCAATACTACAACATGACTCTTCCAACATAGGACTCTTAAGTTCATTAGACATATTAAAAGTGACTTTGTCAACCCCAATAGTCAAAGTGAGTTTCCCATTCTTCACATCTATGATCGCCCCTGCCGTATGAAGGAAAGGTCAACCTAAGATGATTGGAATGCGAACACCTCATCCATATAAAGTACAACAATGTCAAAGGGAATAGAAATACCCACTCTCATAGGAACATCCTCTAAAATACCCATAGGATACTTCACATAACGATCGACCATTTGAAGGGTAATACTAATGCATGTAAGATCTCTCATATTCAATTTGTTACAGACCGACAAAGGCATAACACTTACCCTTGCACCTAAATCATATATTGTCGTGTCGATATGAAGGGGATCCTATATCACATGGAATCGTAAAACTTCCAAGATCCTTCAATTTCGGTGGAGACTTATTTTGAATTATAACACTGGATTGTTCAGTAAAAGCAATAGCCTCCACCCCATTGAATTCCTTCTTCTTAGTTAACATGTCTTTCAAAAACTTACCATAAGAGGGTACTTGAGTGATTAACTCAATGAAAGGAACAATAACCTGAAGGTTTCTCACGACGTCAAGAAACTTACTAAACTGCTAATCCTACTTCTTTGCAACTCTAGCTGGAAAAGGCGGTTGAATAGGAGGCACAACAACAGGAGGTGTTTTTACTACCTCATCCTCCTTTTCAGCTTCTTTTTTAGCATCTTCTTCAGCATCATTTTTTACATTTTCTGGGTCCTTTTATTAATTGTCAAGGACATCATTTTTTTCTGGAATGGGTGGACCTACGTAACTTGGGCCAATACGAAGGGGAATTGCACTGACAGTGTCCTTCGATTGTTGTGGTCGCAAAGGAAGGGCACCCTACTGTCACTGTGCATTAGCAGTAACCAATTCCGTCATCTGCGTGTCCAGTTGTTTCACATGCACATTTAAATACTGAACATCCTTTTGTACCGCATTAATAATTGAGCCAAACTTGTCCAGCATTTGCATCATGTTATTTTGTTGCTACAACATCATGTTCATTATGAGATCAACAACAAGAGCTTGTTTCTACTGTGGCGGGTTGTATTGTTGATTGTACGGTTGCTTCTGATGAGGTGGCTAATAGAGAGGTACATACTACTACTATTGTTGTTGTGGTTACTGGAGTGCGTGGTGGAGGATTCAACACATTAGTACTCTTGTACGACATATTTGGATGATTTCTCAACCCTTCATTATAAGTGTTAGAGACTTAGAGTACTTATTATTAGCACAGAGCGTCTGAAACGCAATCACTTGCTCCATCGAAGTTTTACATCCATAAGCAGCTAGATGTCCATCACCCTACAATTATCACAATAGATCTCATTTGGCCCTTACATAGCTGCAACATAAACAATTTGACTCGCTTGCACTTGTGCAATCTGCATACCATCTAGATTTTGATTGATAATTGAAATTTGAGCTACAAAGAGTCATTCGATCGACCTCATGCTTGCCACCCTTCTTGTGCACACTTGGAGGATTGCCATATTGAGCATTATGATTGACCATCTCCTCAATCAAAGTTTAACCAGCATTAACTGCTTGATTCATGAACCTCCTATTTGCCAATGAATCGAGAATGATGCGAGATCCATTATTCAACCCATTGTAGAAAGTCTTGACCAAGAGCCACTTCTCTAACCCATGATGAGGACATAATTGATGTAACTCCTCATAGCTCTCCCAAGCATCATATAAAGTCTCATCACCACCCTTCACAAAGTTAGTGATTTGACTCCGCAGCTATGCAGTCTTCTCAAGAGGATAATACTTCTTGTAGAAAGCAAGAGAAACTGAATCCCATGTGTTGTAAGTATCAGGATCAAGACTATTCAACCACAACCATGCTTTGTCCGTTAGTGAGAACGGGAATAACATGACACAAATTTGGTCTTATTCAACTCCGACCCGCTTAATAGTACCAAAATATTGGAGGAAAATAGAGATATGCATGTTAGGATACTTCATTGCATTCCCTCCAAATTGGTTGCGCTCGATCTTATTCAATAGCCCAACCTAATTTTTCTTCTTTTTGAATACTCTGCTACTATGATTTGATTGTCACAATTCTAGTGCCTATATTTTCATTATTATTATTCTACTGTTCCTAATTTTTTTTATTACTCTACCGCTATTGAATTCTGTTATCATCATCTTAATTCGTCATTATACCTCTACTACTACTACGCGCTACTCGACCATGGTCGACGACGGCAAAATTGATCCTTCAAGACAGCCCACTGTCGCGTGCACAGGAGCAAGACTGCGTCCTCATCCTCCTCCTTTGTTACTACTACTACTACTGCATCCTTTGCCTCCTCTATTGTGGCGTCTACTGTTCATGGCCAACCCACGGCACGGGCTCATGTCGTAGGTCCCTCTCTTGGTGATGCTTCTTCTTCCTCTTTGTTGTTATCTCCCGATATACTCTCTGCCTTGTCTGCACTACCACTCGAGCATGTATGTCCTTTGGGGACAATGGTTAATAAACAACAGGATATATGGATTGGACCAACTCATGGGGAGCCTGATTGGAGCCGGTGAACGAATAGATGGATTTTCGGCGTGTTCCTGTGCAATTATTACTCAACTACTCTACTATTACTCTAAACACTACTCTACTACTACTCTAAACACTACTCACTACTCTACTACTACTACTACTACTATTACTACTACTACTACTACTACTACTACTACTACTACTACTACTACTACTACTACTACTACTACTACTACTACTACTACTACTTACTAGCTACTACTACTACTACTACTACTACTACTACTACTACTACTACTACTACTACTACTACTCTAAACACTATACTGAATTTCTCCAATCGTATTGGACCATAGGTCTAAGGCCCAGTAGGTTATTCTAGGTTATTATCTAGGTTATGTTATGTTTACTATATATATTGATGTAATTCTATGGGAAACAAGATAAGCAATACAAGCAATTATAATATTAGTTTATTCCTCTTCCTCCCTTCTCTATTCTTAGCAATCTACTTGGAAAATTCTGAAACTTTTACACAAGATGTAGAATACTATGGAGAACACTTAATTAATTTTTCGTAAATTAATGATGAACAGAAAATTAACTAAAAATCAAATAATAAAACTGACAACAATTCGAAAAACAAGGAATAAAAGGTTTTAGGATTTTTACCAAAACTAGGCAACAAGAGAGAGAGAGAAGGGGTGGTTGGATACCAGTGGCATTACGGCGCCAACCCAGCGATGGTCCGATGAAGAAACAAGAGAAAGAGCGTACGTGAGGGAGGACAAAGAGTAGTTTAGGGTTTTTTAAAGTGCTAAGCGTAAAAGACGAGGAGAAAAAAATTAGGTTTTTCCTTTATAAACTGGTTTAGGTTTGTAGATCAGTTTAAGTTAGATATTTTATTTTGATTAAATAAATAAATTATATTTTCTATCACAAAGATATAATTTAAATAGGGAATGATAGAATTCAAATAAAATAAAATACTCTTATAAGATAGTTCATTGTATTTTTATTAAATGTGACTGGATATAAAATTTCTAAGTTAAAAATATTTATATATTTATAAGTTAATATAATTATATTTATCTTAAAATTACGGGAGATTTCAATCTACCCCGCTTAAAAGAAGTTTCGTCCCCGAAACTTTACTAAAACTCCCTTAAGAGAAGAAAATTTTCTTTTTAAAATAATTATCTAAATTCATTAAATTACAATATAATTTATTTAATAAAATAGTCAAAATGCCGGGGATTACACTCTTAATTGACTAATGAAATTAAGTAATTAAGTGGGGCCCTACGAAATAGATGAACATGAAGGCCAATCTAATAGGAAGTTGGTAAATTTCCAAGTCAAAAATTGTATCAAACCCAAATCACGCTAATCATATTATATTGTCATAGATCCTCAATCGCCCTAGAAATTAAACTACTCACACATATTGAAATTAAACCTAAAAATAGTGATTGAGGAAAACATGAGTGAAAGCATAAACTAATTAAAAGCAATAATAAAAGAGATTAGAGTTTGAATAATTACCAAAATACGCTAAGAATATAAGAACGAATGATTGACTTTATTGAATTGTTGAATTGTATCAAAAACTACGAAACTAGGGTTTTTCAGAAAATACGTAATTAATTCTAAACTAATATCTGATGGTATAAAAGTTAAGTTTACAAATTAGGATTTCTCTCTTTAAGTACCACTAATCCTCTAAGATAGATAAGCTAGCAATTTACAAAAATCTCCTTGCATTAAAAGTAAAAAAGAACTAGATGAGAACCGGCAAAAACCATGCCCAAATTGATTGGTTTGGCCAATTGAACCGATCGATTCAAGTAGTAAACCGATCGGTTTGGCTCCTTTCCACCTATTTTTCTTCTTTCTGCTCCAATCCAAGCTCCATGCTACTTCCTTAAAGCTCTGTAGTGCTCTCAAATGTCCCAAGATCGATCCAAAAACATGAATAGAACCAGAACTAATCAAAACACTACACAAATAATATTAGTAGCAAAGAGGGCCTTAAGAAGGCCAAAACCATGCGAATTAGCAAGAGAATGAGGGAAAAAACTATATATCAAATCAACATATCATTAGGCAGGATGAGAGAGCAAACACCTAATGGTTGTAAAGCAAGACAAGAAGAAGAGAGGTTGCTTTGTTTACTAACACATCCAATACAATCCCTGTTTTGGTGATTACTTTATAATTTTATAGTTTTGCGGATTTATATGATAATGGATGTGTAGGATGATGATGTAAATACTTATACGATTGGATCATTTTAATTTCTGAAGCAAGATGAGTATATTGTCATTGCTTAATAATTTATTTTACTCTCACTTTAATTTATTTGTTATTATTATTATTATTATTATTTAAATTTCAAATAAAATATAAAGCTTTTGCAACGACTTTTTTTTGTTGTAGTACATAAGTGACATTTATATATGTTGATTTTGCGATGACAATTCTCATTCCAATATATAACTTTTACAACGACTTTTTTCATTGCAATAATACATAAGTCTCTTTTGTAATGAATTTTTCTGTTGCCATAAGTATCTCCCTTTTTCATTGGTATAACAATGTATGGCAACATAATTTTCTGGCAATGACCATAATCGTTGCAAAAAACGCATTTATTTCAATGCCAAAAGTCGTTGTTCTTCTTCTTCTTTTTTGTAACGCCCATATACACAACGTTAACGATCTGGCAACGACAATTCTCGTTACAAAATGTTATTTTGCAACGACAACGATTTTTTAGCAACAACTTTTGTTGTTGCGAAAAAGAGTTTTCTAAATAATTTTGACACAATGAAAAATGATATTTTAATTTAATGGTGTTAAAATTATTTCGATTAATTTGCTCGTTTACATTGTACAAATATATTCTTTCAAAGGCGTGAAATTTCAATTGTCGCAATAAATTTGATACGAAGGAAATATAAGGGTTGTATTTTGACAAATGAAGCATTAAATTTCTAAAAAGGTCCTTGTGATTTTAATAAACTTAAGAGATTAAATTAAGACTTTTTACACGATAAGAAATCAACCCATTACCTATGGGGCCAGGGGGGGAGTGTTGCCCACTTTAGTTAACTACCCCCCATTCCTAATGAAATTAAGCATTTACTTTTCACAAATGACAAGCAGAACATGGAAGGGTAACAAAAGTAAATACATGATTAAACGAGTTTTTGAAATATTCAATTTTTATTTAGAGAAATAAATTACTCTGTACTAAATAAATTTTTTTATAGAGATCATTAGGTCAATGTCTAAATCACTATTAATTCATGAATTTGGTTATACAGTAGAATGAAGTAAGCTATTCCTAAAAAAGAGACATATATAAATATCAATTTGAGTTAGTCTAATAATATATTATGTTGTTTTATATCCTGAAACTCGTTATTAATCAAATACATTTCAAGATCACTCTAATTAGGGTAGCCAAAGCTACTTCAAATCGTAATTTTGACCTAGAAGGCTAGAACCCTTTTATCCGAAGTAGATAAGATCAATCCAAATCAAACGGTGTTTTTTCAACGAAGTTGACACCACATCAAAATACCTCTAAGTAGGGCAAGTACAATCCAATCCACTATCATTCTGGCATCACATCCACCACTTGCTCTTATCACGGGCCACAGATTTTAGTGCACCTTAGGACAATAAGAAAACACGTGCAAAATAGGGACTCAGTGGAAGACAAAAGGGGGGACACAAAGGTAAATAAAAGTAGAAAGAAGGGGCAAAAGAGGAAAAGTGATGAGAATAACTTGGGCATGAAAGGAAGGAAAAGAAGCACGTAGTTGAGATACGAAGGAAAACCTCGTACCCCTGAGGCTGCCGACATACACAACTGAAAAATATCGCAAAGTTTAAATAATATTAAAATGAACATATGTTGTGGTTTATGACAACTTTGTCCCTTATCAAACTAATTGAATGACTTGCATAGTTGCAGAAGAAATGAAGAGGAATCATTGCTTGCTTGTTGTTGGCTTCAGCTTCACATAATCATCATCAATTCATCATCATCATCATTATTTTAACCTTAATTCCTCTGTAGTGTGGTGTTTTGTGTGGTCACCTTTGCTCACTACCCACTTGTCCCCCTAGGGAACAACTGGCAACACGAGTCCATTATTCATTGTTTCTTTATATCATCATCGTCTTTTTAATTGTATTGTATAATTGGTTGTGTATTATACGAAACAGTTAAATCGATCTTTATGATTACTTCGTATATTAGACAATCTGTCGTAATTTTTATATCAAACATATAATGGTGTAGAGAATATATATATCATGTATTGGAGAGATAATGACTAATACATCCCCTGTTTTCAAATACTTACATTCTTTTGTATATAGACATTATTCATTAGTGTTTTTGGAATCAAATTTGTGATTTAGATGTAAAGAAGATTATAGTCATATGATATTTTGTTATATTCGTCGTAATGTGTAGATCATTAATATCTAATTTGTATAATTTTTTCTTTTGTGTAACTAAATATATTGTATTTATAAGTTATGTATCGAAAAACGTGAAACTTTATAGGATGTAAGTATTTGAGAGCGAAGGAAGTATATAAGATTGGTGTGTCAGTCCTTATATATACCAATTGGTTTTATGATGAAATTTCGCTAGGTTTATGTATGATCATATTTTCGTTTGTGTGGATTTAAGTTGAACCCAATGGACTGCATTTTTCTTACAAATAATTATACTACTAATTAATTGATACCTCGTATCTTTTTGTTAATCTTAGAATTCTCTCCATTTAAAAAAAAGAGTTTGGAACAGTGACTCTAACTTCACTTTCGATCCTTATTATTAGTGGTTATTAATTTAAGATTTAGCTTCTTTAATTTTGGCATTTGAAATCTTTTTATAATTACTACTATGCACGCTGCGTGCGGTAACATAAGATTAATGCATTTGTAGTTCTTGAAAATCGGGATGCTCCTTAAAAATTGATTTCGTTTATGGATTGGAGATAAATGATGATTGTATTTTTTTTTAAATCCACCTTTGTAATTGAATGATTTTTTTTTATATGATTGTAATTTTGAAATTAAACTTCCGTTTCCAAAATTTTTACTTATTGTTGATTGATGTTCATTTATTGTAAGTAAATTTTTTGATACATATAACATCCATTAGTTTTTGAACATATTGATTGTGCATTTTGATTAGAGTTGATTAATTTTTTTTAGCGAAGTTTTTGTTGTTGCTTTTGATAAGCTTTTCGTGTGTGAGCTGAGGGTAGTAATTAGTAAAGTACATACCATTGCTCCGATCACTTATATACGAAGTAATAGAGATAGTATGGCAAAATAATTCTAATTCTCTATTCAAATTTCTCTTCCCAAGTGTTGTTATATATTTCGTCCGAACTTAAATACGGAGTAGTTAGTCGCTACATGTGAGATTAAATACATAGATTAAAACATAGTGATTGATGTGGAATATTGTTTGATGAGTAGTTTTCAAATATATAGTTTCTATAATTTTTGTTATGTATAAGTTAAGATATAATAAGCATTTAAAGATGTGTTTGAGCAAGTGTGAAACAGCAAATGTAGGAATTATTTAAGAAAATTTTGGCCAGCATTTGGCTGAAGATATAGATAGTGCAAATATCAAAATACATAGTCCGTACAATATTCATATAGTCTCGTCGGAACGAAATACTGAGCTCGTGTAGTACTCCGTAGCATGGTGTTGTTGGAGTTGCGTGGATTGTGCAGCGCAATGAATAAGCTGGCCAGATATAATAAAGAGAGAAGGACTTCCTCTCCTCGGCTCCTCGGCTCCTCGGTCTCTGATAAATAATAATGAAGTACTCTATACGACTATACTCATGCAAGCGAATTGAAGCTAAGCGATGAGTATTCATCAGTGGACAGTGGACAGTGGACAGTGGACAGTGGACGGTAATTGCAATTCATTGTGAGTTGAATTGCAGTGAATAATAACCTTAATATGGCAGTTAGTTGTCGCATGAATAATATTCATTTCGCTGCAATAATAAATAATAATAATAATAATAATAATAATAATAATAATATCGCATCTTATCTTACCATTTTACTGGTTAAGGATGAAAGCCATTATTCGCATTAATAAGTAAGTAAGTGGGTGCGGGCGTGGTACGATATGATATACATTGATATACGGATGGAGTAGCTTTTGCTAGTCACCCCACACCAATCCTGCCAATAATTCACCATTCATCCTCCATCTGTATTATTTGGTAATTATTACTTGTTTATGTTTATTCATTGGATCGATATTCAATTCGTGCTTTTACTGGGATGCCTATTTTCAATTTCGTCCCGGTTGTACTGTACTGTACTGTACTGTTGTGGAAAATATATATGTAAATTTGGTGACCTAACAAGTAACAAGTAACAGTCAATTAGGAACACTAACAAGTAACAACGCAATTAACTGAAATTAAAGGAGATATTTATTCAAAGTTAACAATAATAACCAACCCATAATTGAGGATACGATCTAGTGACAAAGGAATATAAATTTGAACACAAGTAAAAAACCATAAGACTTTAGGGATATAAATGAAAAAAACCCTTTGAAAATTATGTGTTTGTTGGGGCCCTGATCACCCACGTCGCCGGACCACACGCACACTCTGCACCACATTAGTATGATATTGTCCGCTTTGAGTCGGTCAAGCCCTCAAGGATTTGTTTTTGGGCACATTTCAAAAGGCCTCATACTAATTGGAGTGTGCACTCACTTATAAGGATCTTACTTCTTCCTTATTCTTTCCATGTAGGACTTGGATTGTCCATCCCAACAATCCTCCCCTCAAGCCAAGGATCACATAACGCATGGCCTCCCCTTCAGTGAAACACCATCTTGTACCGCCCTCATCACCACGTACGAGACACGCCGCCTGAACCACGCCATCAGGCGAACTTTCGACGTAAGGCTACAATCACCATAGTATATATAGATCATCCATCTTGTACCGTCGCTACCACCACGGAACACGCCACATGACCACTACAATATTATGTGGACTTTCGATACAAGGCGCCAAAGATCTTCACTCGACTCGCAAGGGGTCAAATTGAGGGTCTCCCACGCAACACTACGGAAGACTTGTACTCACGCCATCGAGTCACGCACACTGCTCTACACCCGCGTGCTTCAACTCCAAGTCTTCATGTCCCATCGAACCATCGGCTCTGATACCACTTGTTGGGGCCCTGATCACCCATATCGTCGGATCACACGCACACTCCACACCACATTAGTATGATATTGTCCGCTTTGGGTCTGCCAAGCCCTTGCGGATTTGTATTTGGGCACATCTCAAAAGGTCTCATACTAATTGGAGTGTGCATTCACTTATAAGGAGATTACTTCTTCCTTATTCTTTCCATGTGGAACTTGTCCATCCCAACAGTGTTTATGAGCTATATGACCCTTATTTTCGAATCACACCATTTCACAACACAGCATATAAGGAATCCAATTCTAGCCATCACCACCAAGCATATACGTCCTTTATATACATCCTTTTTTTAACAACACTTTTATTGATTTATAAATCGTCGAAAAATGTCAGACATTGTCCTAAGGGCTATGTATAAGCTGAGGTGTTAATAAAGGAAGTAAAAATATTAAATCAAACATTAATTACCTTGATACAAGCATGATTTTGTCATATATTTCTAAATTATATCCAAAATTAGAAATGCATTAAATCCTTGTATATAATCCTAATAGTTACATATAACATTGTCCATAAATCGCCTCTTCTCTCTGTTTTCTCTCTAAACAAAAGACTTTTCTTCAATCTCCATTGCTTTAGGGATGCCATCAATCTTCTAAAGGTTGATGGTAAGCCCCTTCTCCCTTTTCTATTTCTCTTTTGTTTTTAATGTTTTCAATAATAAGTTCCTAATTTTTTCTCTCCGTGAGATTTATCATTCTCCTTGTGAGATTTATCATTCTCTACGTGAGACTTACTCTTCCATTCTATCGGATTTATCTTTCTCCTTTGTGGGATCTTTTTGGGGCATGTTTGTTTGGCTTTGTCTTGGAATTAATTTTTTGATGAAGATTAGTGCGGGATCACAATAGATTTTGGTACTTCTAAGACATTCAAAAGAACCGATCAAGATCTACTTTAAAACTATTGCAGATCGATAGAACTCCTCGCAAAAAGCTGTATGAAGAAACAGCGATGTGAAAGAGGAACGACTGTACTTCCAAACATCTCTTATAGCGATCAAGGTTTTGTCAAAGATGATTTTAATTTGATCTATTTTGTTATGTATTTGATTGTTATTGATTTCTATTGTAGATGTCGTATGACTTTTATTTAATAAATTAGCCTTCCCTTGTTCTAAAAAAAATGTCCATAAATCTATACCATTTCTACTTCGTTAATTTTTCATGTACTTATTGGGGCACGATAAAACAATAACATGGAAAATTATATTTATCATTCCATTAAATCCTCCCTGAACTTTCATTAATCAGTAATCACTTGATCACCATCTAATGTGATGCAAAACCAAAAAAATCTTCATGTTGTGTTTGTCATGTACCATTGGTAGAGTAGTGATAATGCAATCCAATATTATTGTTAATTATTATTATTATTATTATTATTATTATTATTATTATTATTA
>SNQN01003987.1:15842-40120 GCA_008642245.1 Bassia scoparia
TTATTATTATTATTATTATTATTATTATTATTATTTGTCCACGATATACTTCCTCTGTCACGATTTAATAGAAATATTGAGTGTGTCACGAACTCCTAGTCTGTTTTTTTGTGTACGACCCGGTCATCCATTTAGGCTAATCTGGATTCAAGGATCAGTTCTAGGTGGTTAGGTTCTCGACCAATTGTTGTTGCGGGGGGTCGAACCCAGGTTCTCCCTACCTAGTGTAGTCTCAATCACCACTACGCCAACAATCAATTGGTTCTTAGTTTGTTTATAAATAGTTGTGTTTGGTGTGTTCACACTCTTGTCATTATTTGTAAGAAGAGAGTTATTATTGTTTGAGTGTGTGCACGTGGAACCTGAAATAGAAATAAAGTGAATGTTTCTACTAAGATGTTATTGTCATTTTTAGCAAATGTTGTTATTAAACTGTTACGAAGGAAGTATAAAACTTATAAAAATAACAAACAAGATTAGGTTTGATCCCTATACCTCGAAATAAAGTGCAAATCAAAGACTTGTTTACTTCAAGTTATTTTCTATTATTCAATTCAATTTTGTTCTATTGAATTCAGTTTAGATCAGTTTAATTCCTAATCTAATTTCCTCTCTCATAAACAATCCGTTTCAGTTTCATTTCGTTTAGTTCAATTCAAATAATGTCGGTTGAAATAAACAAACTCCAAGTAAAATTCTAAATAGTATATTTATTTATTTTTCAAATTTAGCAGATACATTTGGTGGAGAATGAGTGCGATTGTAGATAAGACAAGTCTAAAAATGTGCACTTTTGGTGGAACATAGTCCACCCCTAAAAGGAGTTTCATATTTTCTCTATTCTCTCTCTTTTTTTAACTTTAAATTTAAAAGTGATTTCCTCGTTAGCACCATGCCACCATGTTACGTTGCCAAATCCTTAACCACACAATTACAAACGGTTAATTAATAAATTAATAACAAGGTTGTGAATTGTGATGTACTAGAAATTAAAAGGTACACGTTAAATACGTTATCATATCCCGTTGTAAAAATGAATAATTGAAAACCAATGCAACGACCCACTAATTAACTAATACTCAACCCCAATTGGTTGGGCATCACTACGCATTGCCATTTGCCAATCAAGTTATCCATAATTTCTAGTGAGTTCTTTGCTCTTTGACCAAGCAAGAAAAGCAAATTAGTTAGCTACCTAGCCCACCAATATAATAAATAAATAATCAAACATGATGTAATCTCGGGTAACTATATTATGATTTGAGCAAATTTTATAACACAATTGGTTGTATGGTACAATTATACTTGAAATTTTCATGATGATTCACTTGTATAACTGATGGTACCATAAACATCATCTATGATCTAGCCTATATTATATGGTCGATTTCAAATTTTTTTTTTATTAGGGGAAAATAATGTAAGCTAACATATATAATGAATTCTGTTATGTTTTAGTATCATTTGAGCTTTTAATTTAGATATAAAAATGCTCATAATTAATATTTATAAAAAAACTCTCATTATGTCCCAATCCAAGCATGAAATTCAAGCTCAGTTTCGATATAGGGCGTGTTCGGCAATGATAGCGTTTGAAGTAGCTTTTAGCGGTATAAGTAGCAGGTAGCTTAAAAGCTAGTAAAGTGCGTGGGAAAGTTAGCTGGTAGCGGACGAAACTAAAATTGTCAATATGAGTGTTCGGCAGAAGTAGCGGTTGTATTTAATTAGAGAAAATTAATTACAAGTAGCTTTTTATCTAGCTTAAAAGCTAAAGCTAAAACGCTACTCCTACTAGCGTTTGAAAAAGGTAGCGTTTAACGTAAAGCTACTCAAAACGCTACCTTGCCGAACAGTAATAAATTAACCAAGTAGCTTTTTAATCTAGTCAGACGCTAAAAGCTACCTAAAAAAGCTACGCCGAACACGCCATAAATCGGAATCTTTGTTGCCTAATCCAGTCAAATTGTAGATTAGGGATCGTCACTCTAATTTTCTATTGATGTCATTGCTCAACCATGGATTGAACTTATTATTTCCTTATTAGTAAAAATATTAATGATTTATGTGCACATCTAAAGGTTACATATGTCACGCTAGCCCTATTATCTTGTGATGCATAATGTTTGGAGCAGATAGATAAGATAATAGTTGCATCAAAAATAGAAATTAAAAATGAGATATATGAAATCAAATGTTTTTACCTCAAACTATGAAATTAAAGTAATATTGATATCAGTCATGAGTTAGGACTTAGGATATTCCAATTTGCACCTCCAAAAATTAAAAACCTCATTATTATCGGAGTATATAAATAATTAGACTAACGCTTTGTTTTTTATTTAACTTTTAAAATCTCTGCACAAGGAGATAGGACTTAACCAAATCTTTTAAAGTCACATTATACGAAATATATAAAGTCTTAAAAATTATATTCTTATTTGATTTGAATTTAGGGTTTAGAATGAATCGATTTGAGAGTGTAGACAAAAAGACATAATGTAAACGTAATAGTAATTGTTCGATTCGGTTAATAATATGAAAAGGAGGTCATGTATTCACACTTTGTGTCATTTTTTTAATAACATGCATGGCAGACAAGAGATTTCATGTCAAAGTGAATCTCTCTAATTTGGTGTTGTTATTACAAGAGACTTCAGTTGGTTGAGTGTTGTTATTGACTAACTGATTAAATTAGTTATTTATTGTGTGAAAAATTTTGAACAATTACGTAACTAAAGTTAATTAACTTGTTTGGGAGTATAAATACAATAACAAATGCTTTAATTTAAACTCTTTGAAGATCTTCTATCCTACTTAGAGTTTTTTCAAGAATAAATTATGGATACAAAAAGGTCTTTAAATTCTAACTTGGATTTTAAAAAAATTGTTAGTATTGGCGAAACATTTGAAAGTTCTTCAATCCTCTAAGTTCTAACATGAACAAATGACACATGTGATGATATCAAGTTGAGATGGCTATACTGGGCTACATACGTCATACCTAGCTTGTGCAGAGAGAATCACAACTTGAGTTCACTACACAAAAGAGTGCTTTCTCGACACTTTTTGTTGATTTCTCGCACTTAAAAGGTCGGAAATTTCATTGCCGACACTTTCAAAAGTGTCGGAAATTCATGTGTCGAGAAGTTTTTTTTGACACTTAAATTGTCGACATTACCGACATTAATTTGTCGACATTATCGACACTTAAATGTGTCGACATTATCGACATTAAATTTGTCATACATTAATATATTGACATTTTAATGTGTCAGAAGAAGATTACAATCTTTTAATGTGTCGACATTATTGACACTTATAAGTGTCGAAAATACAATTAATAAGTGAATATGGAGGGAATTTTGTAACACTTTCAAATGTTATATATATATATTATCAAAATTACAAGAATAATTAACTTATTACAAAAGTAAAAAATGGAATATAATATATATATATATATATTATTAATTATTAATTATTACTCAAACTCAAATTTAGTTATTTTATATATAGATTTGAATTGAGAATATTACAACTACAACAAACGCCCATGTCTTCTATAATAAACTACAAGCGCCCATGTCACTTTTCGCTTAAGAGTTTAATGACGATGAACTCCGGAACCATGCAATTCTCCCAGCATAACTCAGAGCTTGCCAATAGATTGTTTCCCCTGGAAAGTAACCCTATCTTATATTCAGCAGGCTCTGCTACTTATCTTGGAGGATCTCATTGCTACACTCTCCGACCACCTGCCTTTGAATGATGGAGTATATGATAAATTTGATGCAATCCTTGTTGATTGTGCGTAGTCTGCGACAGATGCTGCTACCAGCAATCATGTAGTATTCACTGTTTGCATACGAGTGCAAAGTTCATGCTGACAAGATTTTGCACCATATCCTGCAATGCTAGCTGTTATTAGTATCATCTATTAATCACGTATAATAATTCTCAAACGTGGATATGAAATCTTTACCTCTTAAGGACGCTTGAGAAAGCAGTAGTTTGGGTTCATTGCTAGCCCTTCTTTCCATTCATTTTCAAGAGAGAGATTGTCCATCCTGCTTGACAAAAATAACTAATATAATGCTCCTTTAGCCTTTTTCAAGGCATCATTAGGTTGCTGGTTCGCAGGTGACATGGATGTGAGGAAGAAGTCCCTCCAAGTTCTGTGGCCAATCATTGAGACCTCTTATTGTTGAGATCTAAAAGAGAAAGAGCAAAATATCCACCTGAAGAGCTCTTGCTTCGTCTTGATGGAATTGATTTAGACTCCTTTGCCACACTTTGTATTGAAAACGTGCAGTTGATTTGTTAATGCTTTCGCAAAATAAACTAAATATCAGAACAAAGAAAATCATTACAATCCCATGAATTATCCAATCATGAAACACAAAGATTGAAACAGAATTAACTGCTTATGATTGATCACTGCAAATTCTTAAACACAACTAAACATCACAACATGTAAACGAAAAAATAGAATTGTGTGAGCCGTACTTCAAGGTCGCGATTTGATTCTTGGTTCATCATAGCTTAATTACTCTTTTTCTATTGAAAATTTGATCTGTTAAAATTGTTTTGATGTTCTTGATAACCTAGGGTTTAGATTGAGAGATCAGTCACCAATGCAATGGAAATTCTAGGTGTTTGAAAACTGAATTTGCTGAATGAAAGAGTTGTTTTTCCATTAAAATTCGATTTCTACTTTTCAAAAAACTATGAGTGAATTAGGATTTGAGACATAGAATATCAAAAACATATCAAAGAATTTATTATCGAATTCTTCAAGATTAAAATGAATAATTGATAAAACTATAAAACTAACCTGATTTGCAACGAGCAATTAACGTGAACATTGAAACAAGAATTCTTCGTCTTCGACGCAATTTTCTTCTAATTGAAACAATCAGCAAACTTTCATGAATCAATTGAAACAAAATACCAAACCTTCAACACGATTTCCTTTTAATGGAAATAAGAATCCCTGGATTATTTTTACCTAAACCCTAATAAAAATTTGATTAAAACAATTAAGTATTCTTGAACTGAGGCTAAGCAATTGACTTGCTGATAGAAACAATGTTGATGTCTGAGTATTGTTGATTTTTTTTTTTTTATGATGATGAGTAATGCTGATGATGATGATCGAAATACAGGTATGAAGATGAGATCTATGAAGCAATGGAAAGAGGAAGAGAAGATATATGATTAATTATGTTTCAGTTAAAATTGTTAAGTTTATAATGTTAAGTAATATATATTATGAGTGGGACCATGCCTTTAACTTTCTTCCATTTAATTATTCAATAAATTAATCTCAACACTTAATAGTGTAGGCTAATAGTCGAGGATACACAAAAGTAAAATTATTTTGACACTTTACAAAGTGTCGACAAAAAAGTGTCGAGAAAGCAAGGATTTTGTTGTAGTGGTTGCAAAGAGCTAGTACGGGGTAGAATCTAATCTCTTTTTAATTGTGTGTGCATCTAATTAGTAAACAAATAAATACAAAGTACTCCGTTACTATTAGGTAAAACAATTAAAAATAATATTTCTCACATTACATTTATTGACAATACTTGAATATTATACGTCTCTCAAATAATATAAAGAATTTGCCAGAATCAAAACGTAATAAAGGGAGGTACGTATTTTGAATCTTTTACTATTTTAGCCCATATTTGATTAAACATGGTCTTAATTATGAATATGAATACGAGTTTATTATGTTGAATGCGAGGGATATGACTAACGGGTGATAATACGCAGCTTTATGCAGTGAATGTGAGCCACAAGTGAAAAAAGACGTACGTACAACGGTACAACTGTACAATGGGGTAATCTAAAATCACGTGCAAATAATGATATTAGTGAATGGTTCAAGTTAATTTGGGTCACGTGGGGTAATTCAGGGAAATAACCTTAGCACTGTTCCTCAACAAACTACATCTACTACTGTACCAGATATTTTCGACGGCAAATACTCATATACTCAACTGAAACGCAGGTAATTAATTTATTTATTTAATATTTGTGACTTCGCTAGGCTGTCCTTTTACGTTTTACAACTTTTACGGACTACGTTGTTCCGCAACTCACTACTCCATATAATATGAATTAGACAAAGTATTAGGTACATCGGATGCACAATAAATTTACTATGCATCAGATTATAGTGACCCTTTTAGTTAATATAGTAATCCTTTTTATCAATATAGTGACCATTTTTTTTTATCACTATATTGATGTAACGTGAAATGAGTCACTATATTGATATAAAGGGTCACTATATTGATATAAAAAGCCACTATATGTTTGATGCACAATAAATTTATTGTACATCTGATGCATACAATACATTCTGTATTAATTAATATACTACTCCGTAGTCCGTACTACCGATGGACGGAGTGTAATAAATCTATCAAAATAGTTGGCATCAAGGGTCAATCATAGGGGTTTGGATCTTCTACAGTTCAACAAATCTAAACCCTTCATAAAATATCAATGGCTAATATTGACTTTGAATAAATTTTAAAATTAAACATAAAAGTATAATAAAAAATAATTAAATACTCTCATTCTCACAACTCTACAACTCTACCATTCTCTAAACTCTAGAGAATCCTAACACCAATAATGATAGACGGACGACATTACAATTTACGGAGTACATAAATATCTATCATATTATATAGACGTCTTTTAAATTTACATAGACGTCGTTTTTTCTTCTTCTGATTTTACTTTTACATTGGGATTCACTTATCCCTTTAACGGAGTAGAATTTAAAATAAGTCAAAACACTATTATGTTATTTGATTGAGATTGTTATCCTAACTAGTTTCACGCATTTATATTTCCTCACCGATGGACATGTCCCCAACTCCTGACCCCCAATCCAATTTTGATGCGTATGGGCCATAAAAAAATTCTAATGTGGATGGTACTATTGATTATATCTCTGAGTTCAGAATAATCATATTGTTGTAAATTTAATATCATTTAGAAAATTGATACTATTTACAATAAATAAAAGTTAAATTCTCGTTAATACATAAGGAAAAATATACTCAACTGAAAAATCTTGTTATTATTTTGAATGAAATTTCATGAAAATATAAGGTTAAATTAAACTGAATTATTTGAAGACAAAAACTTAATTAGCTACATCAAATGACAATAGTTTTATCGTGCACTAAAGTATAGTGACCCTGTGATCAATATATATATATTATATATATATATATATATATATATATAATAATATAATATATATATATATATTATATATATATGAATATTTGTAACTCACATATATTTGTGAGTTGCATATAAGTATATAACCAATTATTTCTATAGAAATTTCTGCACTTTCGACTAAAATAAACAATCTCAAAATATAAGCTGTTTCATAAAACTCATAGTTAAACACTGAATTCTCATACATAGAACATCGATGTCATATCGATCATCATCCAAAATGTCTCAACTAACAAGTTCAAGTTCCACAATAACTTAAAACCATCCAAAATAACATGTGCAACTAACATGAAACTAATACTAATATCCATCATGTTAGACTATWYTAAACAARATCAACTATCTAGCTAGGAAACAAGATACTCTGTTCTGAAGAACTTCGCCCATTGTTCACGAACCTCGTCCATTTCTTCCACAGTGTAAGCATTCCTTCTTGTGACAAATACGTACAACAGATGGGCAAGCCAATAGATCAGATCACTCAAAAGTTGATGTAGAAGAGTTCAAGGCTGAGACTAAAAGGATGATGCTTGCTTGCTGTTGCCAATGGTTTATAATTAGGGTTTTTACCTGTTCAAATGGCACTGGAAGAACACAACCTCCTTAATAGAGCAGTCGAATAGGAGTCGACCAAGATTGCAGCATTGTAGTAGGCCATCAGATCAACCAGAACATGCTTAACACTTAAAATTTATCTATAAGACTAATCACTAGGCTTTAATATACTTGAGTTTTGTATTTCTTTTCTCCCTTGTGGATTTTGTGTTCGAGGCAAATAACATACGAAATGTAATAAGCAGTAATTTGAATATAAGAGAGAGAGAGAGATCCCAATGTAAAATTAAGGACTTTTTAGGTCATTCCCATTTTCCCCTCATCTCATTTTTTTTTTTTGGGGGGGGGGGAGTCAAAATGTCGTCCTAATGACTCTATCTACTAAGGAACATACAATTATGTACTTGGGGATTGTATAATTCTACAAAATGTCACAAGAACACAGACAACTCAGGAGCGGGAATGAAAGATGCTCTCACCAAAAAGCTCAAGCATTGATACAAGAACCTGTCCAGAATTCAAGTCGTCTTTCCAGACCTGATTCATTACTGCTGACAACTTCACAACTTCTTTATCACATTTGTTTGCATCATTTCTGCTACCTACTTTCAGGGTAGCAGTAGTCATCTGCTCAAAGGTTGGTGGTAGATCTAAGGTGGCGCTAGAAGATGAAGTGTTGTTCTCCGGCAAAGGACCATCGGTGGATACTCTTTTGAAGGATCTTTCTTCTTCACTGTGTTCTACACTTGCCTTGCGTTTAACTGGCAGATATAACATAACAGCAGACTAACATCGAAACCGAAGCCACTTCCAACATATAAACTTTTATTGGATTAAATACATCTAGAAAGATTTAGTCTGTAGGGATGGATGGTGAGTTGTAGCTGTTTTGGAAAGAGGGAGGGATGGGAAGCCATTTCAGCTCGCCCAATTAATGCTCCTTCAATTCATAAACAATTTGACAAAATATGATTCGGATATCATTTTGACAATTTGACCTTTTGCATTAGTCCTCCATCATTAAGCATCCAACATATCAATGCCGCTCTAATTAAAAATTCATTGTCAAGGATATGATTCTGAGAACTATGAAGAAGCTCAGGTTAGATTTACTAGAAAGTGACTCACCTTGCTCACCCCATCACTTTTTTTTGTCTGTTTATTTGTTGTACTTTGTCTTTCAAGTTTGYTGTTRCACAACTTTGATCACTAATATTTTTAAACATTGAAGTATATATGTTAAGATTTTCTATACTAGTAATTAGAAAAAGGTCCAACTGGCATAAGAGTATTAAGTATAATGCAAAGTCAAAGTGGAACAAATATTGTAAAAAGGGAAGAGTATTTTGGGAGAGCCTATAATAGAAAGATGGCTGAGTATTTGGGGATGCAATGAGTAAACAACATATACTTCTATATTGGACAAAAGTAAACACCGAAATGGCTCCTTGTAATTGGTTCACATTAAGGTTACTGCTTAACCTTTGCCTTCCCACTTTTGTAAAGTAGTAGAGCAGGGGTGTAGAAGATTCGAACTTACAGCCAAACATTGAAACATGCACAGTAAGCTAACAGAGATTTAGCTTCTTACCAGGAGGCATTGTATTTACTCTTTCCTTCTTGCCCCAAACTTCATGACATGGCGGTGATGGCAAAATAGGGAACTTTTTGAGTCTGTCATAAATGCATTGACCGACTGCATGCTAAAATCCAAATGTACAAGTCATCATGGTTATACTTAATTTTATAATACTTCAGAAGGAAAATAGATAAGGAAATAATTACATAACAAAATCTCAAATCCTTAATACTCTGTTAAGGAAGTTAAAGAACTAAGTAACAACGCTCCATAGACTATGTTGTATTTCTGTTTAAGTTTTTGATCTTATGTATTGAACTTACCAAAAGAAACAAGAGAAGTTAAAAAAAACACTTAGGCCATTATTAAACTGAAAAAGGCATCACCTATCAATCTCAAATCATATATAATTTCTATGAATCTAGCAYACTCTGAAAGCACAACCACAAAGCCATTATTTTGACAGTGCCATGAATCTAACATAAAACAAGCACAATAAATACATCTTTTAAATCTAGAAAATGCATAACAAAACATATCAACTACTTTGCAAGGTTGCGCACTTCAGAGTGCTGCAGATCCTTGTGTGAAATGAAACGAAATTTCGAAACCCTTATGTCTGACAGTGTTTCGTTTCAATTTCATGTCAAACAGAGTTTCGTTTCAATTTCATATGTCTGACAGTGTTTCAATTTCAAAACCCTAAATCATAGTTTAACATAATTGAAACGAAATTTCGAAACCCTAAATCATACTACAACATAATTGAAACAAAATTTCGAAACCCTAACCCTTACTAAATCATAGTTCGAAACCATAAACCTTACTAAACTCATAAATTGAACAATAAATCTTGAAATTCGACAATAATTAGGGGTAAAATGATAGAAGAGAACAAACCTTGCAATGTATTGAAGAGTGGGAGCAGTAGCGGCAGTGAGATTCGTGGGAGCAGTAGGGGCAGGAAGCGTCAGCGACATGGAGGAGTAGCGGCAGGGAGGGAGCAGCGGGAGATCTGAGAAGAAGGCGAATGGAGGGAGATGGTGAATGAGTAATTTTGATGATTTTGCGCGAAGGAGTTGATCGAAGAAAGCCAATGAAAGGAGATGATGAATGCGGCAATGAAAATGAAATGGAGGGAGTTGAAAATAAAAAAGGAAAATGAAAAAGAAATTGAAAATTAAAGTGTATGTGCGCCAAATTAAACAGGATATCATGCGTTCCAAAATAAAAATTTTGACTAATATATTATAGGTAACCAACATAGTAATATTGGTTACATATAATTGGTTTAATAAATCTAAAATAAATTATTTGTAACTCCTATTTTTTTAGATAGTTACTTAAAATTTTATTTGTAACCAACATTAATGTGATGGTTACAAATACTACATATATGTAACCAACTTTGTTAAATGTTGGTTACAAAAAAGTAATAGGTAACCAACAATGAGCATGATGGTTACAAATAAGGGGTTACTTATAGCAATTTTTCCACTTCTCCTCATTTTATCACTCTCTCACCATTCTCCTCTCTCACGCCCTTGTGACAAATACCCCACCCGGCCACACGTACTCGACGCAGCCATCATCGCCCTCCACGATAACCTCCGCCTCGCAACCTCCCTCGTCGCCCTCCTCTCACCGCGCTCTCGCCGTTTTGTGATCGCATCGTCGCCCTCCTCTCTCCACGCCGTCGCCGTTTCATCACCAGCCATCGTAAGTCTCTTTATTTCTAGATCTAGGTTTATTCTTTCAAATTTGTTTCGATCTAGGTTTTTGTTTTTTTTTTTGTTAGATTTTCTTTTAAGTTCTTTTTTTCAATTTTTGGGTTTCAAATTTTCCATTTTTGTCAAATTATTTTATTTAGATCTAGATTTCTATATATTTCATCATTTTCTAGGATTTCCAATCCTTTTCCTTTTTTGATTTTTCAGCCATTCTCATTTTATTTTTTTATTTTATTATTCACATTTTTGAATCAAGAATTTTTAAGGCTGGATTTGAATTCCAAATCTATAACTTGTTTTTTGGTTTAATTTATTTATGGTTTTTTACGATTTTCGTTTTCTGTGGTTTTTTTTCCGTTTTTTTAGATTTGAATATCTTGATTCAATTTTCATTTTGTCTGATTTTTTTGGTTTTTTACTCGATTTCTTCTGTTGCGAACAAAATTTTTGGGGGTTTTAAATTTTTTTTCCAGATTTTCGTTCTTCTTAATCTAGGCTTTATTATATGGTTTTTCGTGAATTGTTTTCTGTAATTTGGGTTTTGTTGATTTTTTCGATTTATTTTTCTGATTTTTTTTTGCGATTTTATTTATCTGATTTTTTGATTTTGTTTTTCTATTTACGTGATTTAATTTTTCTGGTTTTTGATTATTTTTCTGATTTCTTCAGATTTTTGGATTTATTTTTCTGATTTTTTTTATTTCATTTTTTTGATTTTATTTGTTCGATTTTAGCTTTTGATTTATTTCAATGTATTTTCAATACAAGCTTGTGTGCTTATGTTAGCTTTTGATTTATTTCAATATATTATTCTTCCTTTTTTAAGTTTAATTTCTGATTTTTTTTTTGTCTGTTCTTTTTTTGTTTCAGACAAGTTGAAGCGTGAAAATAAGTGGATCTTGAAGATGAATTTAAACAGGAAGATTTCAAGATCTTTTTTTTTTATTTTGTTATAGGTTTTTTTTATTTTGCTCATCAATTTCTGCACTTTCTTTGTAATTGTAAATTAAAATTTATTTTAATGCAATTTCTTCATTCATATGATGTTACGAGCTTTTGACGCATTTTCTTGAATTGGAGGCAAAGCACCATCGGTTCCGATTTTTTTTTTTAAATTCTGCTTCAACATTACTGATGACCGCTTAACGATCGGTAAAAGTCAAACTACTTCAAAAGGTTGACTTTTACCCACCGTTTGACGGTCAGTAATACTTTAATGCCATTTTTATTTGGGTTATAACGTGTCTTCAAAGTCTGTTGCCAACCGCCAACGGTCGCAAATTTGCTACCTTACCGACCGTTTGGCGGTCGGTAATTTGCCACTGTTGTAAATCGTCATAGATCAGTCTATTCTTATTGACGGTCGGTAACATTTTACTGACCGTTAAACGGTCGGTAAAGCCTTATTTACCGTCCAAAACTATACCGATCGTCACTTAACGACCGTTGACGATCGGTAAAATTTCTACCGACCGCCTTTGCATTTTTACCGACCGTTTTTTATTTGTTTTGGACGGTCAGTAATAGCTTATTTTCTTGTTGTGCAGTATGAGGCCTTTTGGGTTGTGCTAAAAAACAAATCTGTGAGGCCTTGGCTGACCCAAAACGGACAATATCATAGTAGTGTGTGTGTGTGAACATTTGACAGCGGCCCAACAAGTGGTATTAGAGTTGGGAGCCAATCAACGTGGTTTCGTTCCAGGCATGGGTGGCTATCGTGCTGTGGGAGTGCCCAATTTGCCCTCGCGATTATTAGGTGATCCGGTGGTCCTTATATTGAAAGTCCTCTAGATATGGCGGAGTTCCGTGATGTTCGACGGTACAAGATGGTTGTCACCCTAGTAACGGAGGTGAGTTTTGCCAGATAGAGGTTATCGTTTGAGGGGAGGCCATGAGTATGTGGTCCTTGGTTTGAGGGGAGGATTGTTGAGGATAAACAATCCAAGTCCCACATGGAAGAACTTCTTATTATGGTTAATTCACCACACTATGGGGTCTTTTGGATTGTGCCCAAAAACAAATTTGTGAGGGCTTGATCGGTCCAAAACGGACAATATCATACTAGTGTGTGTGTGTGAATTTTTGACAGCGACTCAACATTAATATTCATCACTATATTGATAAGAAGTCACTATATCGACTAAAAGAGTCATTATAATCTAATGTTCGTTTCTCAGAAGCATCTGAACTTGAAGAAGGAGTTGAGGGAACATGTCGAGGCCAACAATTAGTATCCGGAGGTTGAGGCTTCGAGTTCTAGACGGTTCGGCTCTGCCGAGAGAAGGAAGATGTTCCAAGATGGGTTCAACACTATTCAGGACACCTACAAGTAGGGGTGTTCAAAATCGGATAATCCGATCTGAAAATTTCGGATCGGGGAAATACAGATCTAATTCGACCCGATATCCGAAATTTCGGGTCGGGTCAATGGGATCACGTATCGGATGCATATATTTTTACATATTTTCCATATTAAATTTTTTTTAAATAAAAAAATCGGATATTTCGGATATTCGAAATATCCAAAAGTACGAAAATTTCGATTCGAAAATTTTCTGATATCCCATCCGAAATATCCGAAACCTTAAAAATCAAATCGGATATCCAATTTTTCGGATCGGATCAAGCGGATCACGGATCGGATCAGATATTTTTGAACACCCCTACCTACAAGGACACCATGACCTGCCTTGATGAGGGGCAAATTGGCTGAGTCTAAACTTTGCTGATGGAGATAATTGTCAATTTTGTATTATCGCCTTTTTTTATCATTCGGTCTTAATTGATAATTGCCTTTTAATTTTCAAAGCTTGGTCCAAGTCGAGGACATCAGAAAGAAAATGCGGTCTGAGTACCGAATGAACAAGCAGGCGAGGGCAATGAGGCGACATTGCAATGAATACCTCGACCAACAAACTCAAGCCTTAATTGGAGGACAAAAACTTTGAGGCCAACAGGAAGCTTCCAGAACTTGCCATGACACTGTCCGATCGTACAAGACAGCCTTAACTGGCTATTGCGAGATGGCTGACAGGATTGTCGCACACCTACCAAAAATACCTATTAAACTAACCTGCAGCTAGTGGTAACGGGATCGTATCCACGAGGAAACAACAACCACTGATTAATTTAATTTAAGCATCTAAACTAGCAAAAGAAGCGTTGAATTGTGATTAAGACTAATTAAACTAATGACTACGATTAAAAGATGAGATTAACTATATGCTAAAAGAATCTAGAGCTATGGTTCACCATAGCAGTAATTGACAACAATTTGGCATCAACAATTCATAACATGGCATAATTAAACAKGATTAAAGTTCTCTCGAATCAATTAAACCATAGAACTACTCCTAACCGTATCTCTCGACCTAGGAAAGTCTCGTTCTACCTATTGATGTAGATCTTGTATTAAGTTTCAAATCCGCTGATCTAGAAACTCTGTGACTAATCTATTACACAAATTAAGTCGTGCACTACCTAATTGAATAACATGAAGAACAATCAAATAGAATTTATAATTAAAAAGCCAACCATGAATTGCTTCAACCAATTATAAAACCATCATACTGCTATAGATCCCAATCGCTCTAGAAATAAAACTACTCACTCATAATTACACTAACATGATGATATAATGTGGAAGAACATAATTAAAGCAATTAAAATTCCAAACAATAATAAACCCTAAATCAATTCTAAAACATAATCAAAAGCATAAACAATTGAAGCAATAAGAAACGAATTAAAGGAAGAATGATTACCAAAAGGAAGATTGCAATTGATGATTGAATGATGAATGATTGAATTCTTATTGAAAAGCAAAACTAGGGTTCAAACAATACGTAATTGAGAATTCTTTCTAAATTTGATGAAAAAAACTGAATAATGAATAAAAGATATTTTAACAAATTAGATTTCTCCTCTTAAATACTCTTGTTTTCTCAATTAAATGAGCTCTCAAAAAGACTATCCTATCCCTCATAAATCAGCCTAAAAGAGAATAATTCAATCGGCAAAAACGACCCTGAACCGATCGGTTTAAGGTCAAACCGATCGTTTGAGGTCTATAGCGGCAGACTCGTTGGCTATCTTCTGAAGGAATATCTCGAGCTCTTGTTGTTCAAATTAGGCATATGACTATCAAATCGAAGCTCTCGAAAGTCTAGTTTCTAATGAAACTTGATCACACTATCCGACTACGAAAACTTGACTTATGACAAAAGAGTGAGCATATATTTCCCCCATTAGCTTCCCCAACCCCCTAAAGTCCTCGCTACTCCTCTCAARGCTCCGTAGTGACTTCTAATCAGCCCAAAATCGATCCAAAAGCATTGAAAAGATCCTGAAACTAATCAAAACACTAAACGCACAATATTAGTAGCAACAAGGCCTTTAGGAGGCCAAAATCATCTAAAATGACAAGAGAATGAGGGGGAAAACCATGCAATAAATCAATACATCAATGGCCCAGGAGGTCGAGAAGATAAGGGAAAAGCTGGTCAATGAAAAAGGAGGCTCTCAAAAAGGAGGTCAAAGGTGAGTTTGTGGCCGAACATTCAAAGGTCGTTGTTGATATGGTCTAGGAGGCCAAGGACGAGTCCAAGGAAACAATTTCTCGAATTCAAAAGGAAGTTTAAGATGCCAAGGCTGTATGCCTCGGCCAAGAAGACTGGCTACCAATTAAATCGGCTCGGAGTATGTCAAGAAAGCCTTGACGAGAGCTTAGGAGCTTACAGATATTGATACTCTACCTGCCGAGTTCCTAATCGAAAGGGTCAATTACATCGAGAAGCTCGACGTTTGGGAGCTTACTGACCGAGACCCAAAGTTCAAGTTGGTTCCCAACTTCCAGCACTTCTTGTGTGCCGATGAAGTAAATACCGAAGACTAGGGTAAACAAGATCAAGAACCTCTGGTCAACACAGAGGATTCCGACTCTTGAATTTTGAGGCCAACTTTCTTTCAACTTGTTTTTCACATTTGTAATTGTTGGATTTTCTCTTTGAATGAATTTTTCGTGGCCGAGTATGTGCTCGGTTGGTAATGACTGAATTTGTTATTTCTTGTCTGAGTATCAACTCGATTTTTTTTAAATGAAATTTATACTTTTGGGTGTGTACTTGGCTTAGTTTGAATACGTTTATCCGGATGTTTTTTCAGTTATATATGTACTCGTCATTTCATGCTTATACCTTTATTTAATTTGATACCGAAAGAGGGTAGTCCAGAATTTCGCAAGTTAAAGATTCATGGACTCGAGACTCCTTAGGAGTGCCGAGTCAATAAATCATCATGTATTGCCCTCAAACATTCTAGGCTAGACTCGTAGTGTATTAACCACTTGAATGTCGGTTAATCATATGATTTTAATCTAGGCCAAGTATATCAGACTTAGGTTATTTTCTTAACACTTGGCAAGGCCGAGTGTCTTTGACATTGGCTGTTATCGAAGTGAGCTTCTCACTCGAATAGTCACTTGTGCGCAATTTGGGGTCACATGTAGTCTACGGACCATAAGAATGGTCGAGTGCCAATGGCACTTGGGATATTGATCAAGTGTGAATCACACTTGAACCCCCTTGTATAGTTGATTAGTTGTATTACCCTATTTTGGGTCACAAATGTTAATTAGCTTTAATAAAGGCCGAAAGACCTAGTCAGACCATTATAATGGCCTAGAGTCTATGGCACTCTTAAAGTCTTAAATATCCAAAAGTGAATTACACTCGGATAGCCGCATGTGCCCTGGTGGTATCGTATACCGACCTTTTTAATGGCTGAGAGAAGGGCGAGGGAGGACCGATAGCGGCGCAACTGCAACAACAACGTAGCAGCAATGCAACCACAACAACAGCAGAGGTGCTGTAGGCTGCGGCGTGCCGTGGTGGAGCCGAGGAGAGAGAGACGGAGGGGGAGGACATGCGGCGGCGCAGCTGGCCGCGACGAGGCGCTCCGGCAGAAAAAATAAGAGAACAAAAAAGAGAAATAAAAATTGATTTTTATCATTGAATTGAGATGAACTTGTGATTAATTAGAAGAATTGGAGCACCATTTATAGAGGAATTAATAAGGGATTAAATTAATACATAGTTGAAGTTTGATTGGGCAAAAATGGAGGTTGAATGAATGGAGGAGGATGTTGATGATGGTGTTTTGTTTGATGATGTACAAGTGGAGGGAAGAAGATAGATATTTTATTATTTTCTGGTTTAATTATTGTTTAAGGGAGAACTCCATTGGTGGTGAGGTAAGGTTGAAGGTGGTATTACCTAATATACTAATATTGTTGATGATTCTTTTTTTCTTTTCTTTTTGGCAAAATTAAAATCAGATTTTTGGAGTATTAATCAAGTGTAGGCTTGGGTATGTCATTGACCCAAAGTTAAGTACCAAGTGTTTTAGAAAATAATTCCATATAGAAAATTTTTTTATCATTGAACATATTTTATCAAGATTCTAATAATATAATGTTTAGGAAAATATGTATACTTTTAAAATAATAGAACTTTGAAAGATTTATGAAATCATATTTAAAACAAATAAAATTATTTTAAGAAAATAAACTAATTAATTCGAAAATATAATTTAAATTCGTAAATTAGACTCATAAACATACTTAATATTAATTAATTTGATTTTAAACATACGGGGTATTACAAATAATTATAGTACACAACATATGGACATTTACAATGATCAAACCCATAACGAGCTTGTCTGTGTACAACATCGTCTCCCTAGCTACAACTACAAACCCCCAATCCAATAACAACGATTCAAACTTTGTAGGGGTGATGTGTATTCAATAACACCAGTATAATTTATTTAGTATACTAGATTAACACCCGTGCGATGCACGATTTTATTCATCAATTTTTTTTGTAAAACTTGTTTATAATGAAGATTTTATTTAGGGGAAAATATTTTAAACGCGGAAATAAAGATTTTTTTTTATTTATGATAGATAGATAAGAGATATGATAGATAGATAAGAGATATATATGAATGAGTTATGTTAAAGAAATTAATTAAATTCTTTTTAGCAACCAATTGAATAATAAAAAAATGATGTAATTACAATTGTTATGTAAATAATTTATACACAATGTACCAAAATAATTTTTTTTAACTAATCCTTTGTTTATCACATAAAAATGAATGTAATATAAGCAGCAATAATTATAATAAATAAATGTATAAAGGTCTATTTTCATTGCAATTTGGGAGAAAAATTATAAGTTAATTTAAGGATTTTTTTTAAGAGTAGTAGCTAATTGTCAAGCACATTTATTAGTATATGTATTATTAATTATATTTTTATTTTTTTATGCAATCATAATTATTAGGATTTTTATTTTTATTGAGGATTGCTTAGCTTTAGTATAAGTTATTAGATTAGATATTATTTTATTTTTTGAGCGTATATTACCGGCGAGATGATCTGAATAGAATTAGGAGTTTGTTTTATGAAGCTTATCTTTGTGTTAGGTTGTTAGGATAATATTATCTTGATATTAGATTAAGATAATCTTTTAAGATAGCATTAATTTTTAGGAATTTATTTTTTATTTGTTTTGTCTTTTCTTGATTTGTTACCTATAAATACTTTACCAGTCAATGAATAAAATTAGTTTTGTATTTTGAGTTAATCAAATAGCGTTGTTATTATGGTGTCTTCCACAATCAAACAATCAGAACTTCATTAGTGTTTGTCGATAGTTAGGTTTGTTGATAAATTATATCACGCAACCATATCAAAGGGTTTGTTTACATGGTTTTATTTTTTTACTTTTCTTTATCTACCCAATAGGCCAATACCCCATCGTCATACCATATACAAACCACTTACGGAGTACAATTTTATATTCCTCTCAAACCCCATTTAATTACACTAACAATAAGGGGTTGTTTTTCAAACCGAAAAAAAGTACAAACCCCTCTTCGCGGACAAATTTTATGGTTCAACTGGTTTTATGGTGCAAACTAAACTCAATCTCCATGATAGTCCACCAAGTATGGAAATACAACATAAAAAATGACAGAGACCAGTGATATCATGAACATTCTCACAGTGTGATTTGTGAATGCAATATGTAAAACAAGGTTAAAAGGACAAAAACAAAACCCTAATATAGAAAGGGAGATTGGAAGAGTCCTAGGGCCTATGGTACCACTGAGTCACTTACAATAATATGAGAGGCCCAAAATCCCAAATCACTCCTCACCCCAGTAAGTACCATAGTCTGGGCCCCACATTTATCCACAAAACGACATCGTACAGGTAATTATTTAGCATTGGCATCCTCTTTTTGTACAGTACATTGCGAGGCCCCACAAATATCGCATCCCAATATAGTAAAATATTTACTCAACAAATATCCTCATTTTGCATTGCATAATATCAACGTGAATTTGATTTCTTTAATTAACAAAGCAACCCTTCTTAAAGCCATCTCAGCCTTGTATGAGAAAAATATTTCTTGACAACTTTTAAGATAAGCTTCTTCTTTTCCTTAGCTTATGTTCCATAACCAACGCTTGTGGATCAAATATTTTGAATTCRATTTCATATAATGACATGACAGGGTTTTTCTGGGCACCACTTCTCTTGGCTGGTAATGACAATCACATGTTTTATAAAAAGATTGGCCAAGAATCATTTGTCGGTTTTCTTAGTGTGTGRTTTTCTATTTCACCATCTTCTTCATTTATTTCTCGATAGTAAATGGACCCTGCTTTCTGAGCTGTCTATTTAGTACTTTAAAATTACGTTGAACCAACCTTAATAACTTTGCTTTTTTTTCCTCAAAAAATTGAGATGGTAAGGCAACCAATGTCCATGAATTTGGTGTATGGGGTGTAATTCTCTTAAGAAAGTTGGTTGGATGAATTTTAATTAACCTCATGTAAAAGATGGTTCTTTTCCATCAACAGCATTGATATTTGATAGTGATATTACAAGAAGTGATACCCTTATGGATAACACCAACCAAGCAAACAATATAGATTTTGAGCAAACCATATTTGTGCAAAGCAAAAAAATTATATGCATAATCATTAAATATGTTAGTTAAAAAGGAAAAAGTTATTATAAATTATGATAAAATTGTAACAATAATTAACRTATCAAATTATCATTTAATTGTTGTTGTTTTTTCATTATTTTTAGATTCTTATATACAACTCTTAAACACATGTTTTGAACTGAAATTTAAATTAATTTTCCATCCTCGACTTCTAGGGTTATTTCAGTTTTTGGGTTATGTTTAGCCTTCATAGCTACTAGTTTTTGCACTTGTCTACTACACAAATATAAGCGATTACAACGATATAATAAGCAATTACAACGATATAATAAAGTACATTGTAACGAGCAGCTACATACAAGTAATGACAGAAAAACTTGACTGGAATCAGATCAGAAGAAAATGCATAATACAACTGATCATGTTGTAAACAAGAATACAGCAAAGCTATTCATGATTATTATGAAAAGATCGAAGCCTGTTGCAAAATTCCAACCTGACCTGATGCAATTTATGTTAAATGACTAAAATGGGGGGGGGGGAGGGAACCAGAAATCTAGTTGTGATTGTGCACTAAAGTCTTGCAGTAACCTGCAAAAAAAAGGGTGAAAAAAAGGACTATTGTACACTAAAAGTAAGGGAAAATCTTTATTTTGTACAAACAACATTTCAAAAACTTACCAAACGAGCTATTATTATAATTTATTAAGGCTAATCTACATCATCTTTATTATATAAGGGAAGGGGGGAGGAAGATGGTGTCCCCCCTCTTAAAAGTTTTTTATACCCTTAATGAATTTTGAAAAAAAATATGAATTAATATGTCTAAATTATCCTTTTGATAATTATGTGATTAAAAATGAAAAATTGCATTTAATATGTAACTTAATTAGTGAAAAGCTTTAAACAATGAATTAAAGTACTAATGGTTTTATTTTGAATTTCAAATTTTCAAGTCATATTTTTTTAAAAAAGAGTTACAATTCAATAAAACTGTATTACTAATTTGCTACGGGGTATAAACATATTTATTTTGATACATATTTTATAATTATTTTTAATGATGAAATACAATTTTTATAAGCCTAAGCACGCATCGCGTGCACATAAAAACTAGTAGTACACATACCGTAAGTCCGTAACGACTATGGTTAATGTGAAAAAATATTTAATGTGGAAATTGATTCAAATAAGCTTTTATTATTTTCAATTATTTGGTACGACTTTATGAGTGCTCAATAACAAATACGGACGGAGTATTATCATTTCTAAAGGGAAACATAACCTACTTATTTGTTATTCTTATCAAACTAATGAAAACAATCACGGCTTTTTTTTTAAAAAAAAAAAAAAATCCTAAATCAAGTTACGTTTTTTTAAAATTATTTTCGTTGTAATAGGCTACCAAAATTGTATTAGATTTAAATATAACTCTTATTATTTCAAATTTATTCGTGATTTTCTTATCCAAATCTATCCTTTTCATATATTCAAACGCCCCATAGGCCTAAGGAAAAAGTTTAGGTGACCTTGAGGGTTGGTGATCCTTTAGACATATGAATAATAATTTATCATATAAGTGTAATTAATTAGAGAGAGAAGACGCATTGAAAATTGATTTGAAACATTTGTGATCAATCGCAATTCAAGTTTGAAAGAGTTATTGTCAACTCTTATGATCACTCAATCATGGTCCCAGGCCTAAATGGTAGAGCCCAAACTAATAAATTCAAAATAACCACTTTGCTTTTCCTATAAAATTGCAAGCAGAAGCAGTGCTGGTTGCTATCTAATAGAGGAACTTCAGACTTGAAGCCATAGAATACTTTATACTTGAGCAATTGTGTCACAACAAAATAACTGCCATTTATGAACATGTTGCGGATCAGATGCAAGAATTTATCCAAGTGAATTTAATGAAATATCGAAATCACAGTTATTACGAAGTACTATAATCCTTTATCAATATTCAAGTATACGTCAAATCAACGTCAAATTATATTTTTACCCTTAATCTAATCAAAAGTACTAGTGTCAAATTGAAATCATAATATGAAATTGCTTCTTGAATTAAACTTCTAAATCAAAGCGCTCATTTGAATCGCCTCGATAATTACGAATTTATGGGGGTACAATAGGGTTGCAAACTTGCAATATTGGGTTAGGAAACAATATAAAGGATGTTTTGCATGACTTGTTATTATTACTAATATTACAGCAGGAGAACGACGTACGCTACGATGGGAATTAAGGAATAGTTGCTGCGGCAAGTCTTTGGTGAATATGTCAACAAATTGATATCAATATTCGTTGTTGTTGTTGTGATCATGTTTAACGAGCTTGTTTGAGAAAAACTAAAATTAGCCTTTCAAGCAGATGTTGATGACTTGATGGTACCACTCATTATATGTGTAAACAATTCAGTTCAGTTCAACTAATAATTATTTCAATTCAATTTAATCATAAATCTAAATATGAAATTAGATCAAATTTATTGTAATAATGCAATATATATAATAATATTAATTCAGAGTGATAGTAATCGATATAAGTTAAATATTAGACCAAATTAAATGTTGTTACAAGTTAATTTAAAGTAAACTAATTAAACTCATATATATATATATATATTCTGCTAATCTGCTTTGTGCTTTGTCGATAGTCACTGACTACCGATGCAACATTTGTTGCTGCCCAAAAAGTCTCATTTTAACATTTTCAACAAAGAGATTTCACATTATATCTTACAACAGAAGAACAGATACAGAACCGGCAAACCGAGCAGCCACAACAAGTCAAAAACCCTAAAATTACTGAACTTTCGGCACATCCCACTTACCTCAGCAGGTGACTGACTGACCGAGCAGACCCCAGCAGATGCTCTACTAACCTCGATCAGCAAACTGCCGAGCAGGCTCAATCGGTCAACGTAGCTTAGAACTCCGATATTCATTTTATTAACTAATGTTGTTACAATTTGTTGATATACAAAATTGTCGCTCATCTGTATGAATTTATGTGTTTATGCTAATGTGGAAGTGTGTGTTATGGTATTATGTGTTGCTTGTTGTTCTCATTGGGTAGGGCTTAATAATATAATTGTGTGGGCTAATTAGATTGATTGAGTCGGGCCTAAATTCTGCAATTGTGGTGAGTTGTTAGTTTTTCGGCTTGTAAATATTGCACATCCCGTTATTCACCCGATCATTCATTTCACCCGCGGGTGACGGCATTTGATGATTCGGTGGTATATTCGCAGGGTGGGGACTGTGCTGGAAGAGGATTGGGTGATGATGCGGTACAGTTCACCCGCCCGAACCCGACCCATTTCATCTTTCTGTTTTCAATTGCAGTTCAGTCAGTTAACTCCTTAACAGGTGATTTCAAGTTATGATAACAGTATGTTTTTTTCAGTTTAGTTTTCAATTAACATTTCATTTCTATAAATTCTGAATCACACTGACAGCTCTACATTGTATGGTACAACTTTTCTCACTTTTACAATATCGTTCTACATATAGTTGTGAATCATTATAGAAATTGGGTTCCGTTGTCACATAAATTTGCCGCCTTCCAAAGAACAATTTAAGCTCTAGAGAAAATACGGTCGGTTTCCTTATAATAGAAGGCCCAGCCCATTCAGCAATTCATTAAAGGCCCCGAGTGGTGGGCAGACTAATGAATTAGCCCATATTTAGTGGAGCATGAATGAAGATTGGAGTTCTCAAATGTTTTCTGCTATCAGGCCTCAAGCTTAAGGTTAGTACTTATTATACGCAGCTTTTCTTAGAAGTAACATAAACCCCGCCTTGTGGCTCAATTCGCATAATAAATAAATAAGTAACATAAATGGGTTAAATATTACGATAGTTACGGGTTGACCGTTAGCCATGTCATAAACCTCTACCTTTGCTTTGTCTCCCAAAACCACCAGACCTCTGTGGCTGACTACGATAAAGTGTGGTGGTCGTTGATTATTGTTGTGGTGAAGGAATCTGTCAATCTGTTAAATATACCCTTCGTAACGCTTCACTACACATTTCTAAATATTGACGTAACAAAATAACTCAACAATATCCAAACATTCGTATATTTGGGTATAAATGTATACTG
>SNQN01003987.1:43385-55663 GCA_008642245.1 Bassia scoparia
ACTATCTCTTTCCACTTTTACTTTTGGATTCTCATTTGCGTCCACACCAAATCAACGTAATAACTCTAATGATTGCTTATTGTTATATGTTTTTTATACTAAAGTGACCAAATTTGGCTAACCCCTTAAACAAGAATCGCAATATGAACTGACCCAGGGAACTTGACGTTGGAGACCAATCATCAAGTCTGTAAGAGCGCTTGTCTAGAGGAGAAACTGTCTCCAAACGTTAGGCCAGAATAAAAGCCGTCATCCTCAATCACACTGAGACAAGTCAGATTGTTCCTTTAGGACAGTTTCGAGATCCACTATATAATTAGTGTTCCCTCTCCTGTTCCCTTCTAGAACAATTAAATCAGTGTGGACTTGCATGATGATGGTGACAATTTTCGGTGGTAATTTTACTGTGTTACCTTTGTCACAGAATTGTGTTACTTAGTAGATTATGTTTAAGACCCTCGACTAAAATTACCATTTATCAAATACAATGAGAACTGGACTTACCAACTTACTTTGCAAGGATTATTCTTTCTATTATCACGAAAGTCTCAGTCCACCGATCTAGGCCCTAGTGAGAGGAACCTTGGATTGTCTCCGTCATTGCTTAGAACAACCACTTCGAAGCGTACCATGTGTGTTCCCTCACTAGGACTTTCAAAAGAACTTAAGGGGTTAGTACGAGCAACCCGCTGTTTCCTCGGTCCTTTTGAAGGAGAAGTGGAAGCATTTCATTTTTCTTAATCCACACTTGTTTTATGTGTCTTATGAGCAGCTTGCTTCCTTATGCAGTTATCTACATAATGACCTTTTACCACTGAATGTGCAAACCTTTACCAAGTAAATTCTACATATTTCTTCTGTCTTACCTTTGTGCTAGCATGCACATACCTAGTCTTTAGTTCTTTTAACTTGAGCTTATTCATCCATTTAGGACAAAAATATGACTTATGTCTCATATATTTTCGGGTCTCAATCCTTCTCAATTTTTGCTTTTCTAAGTTTGAGTTTCCTCCAAGATTGTCATGAGTTCCTTGAATTGTTTGACGAGATTGTTGAGGAAGAACTTGTACAACTTTAATCAACATTCATATTTTATACCTGAGCTTATTCAATACCAAGCATAATATTGTCATCTGTTTGAGTTTTTAAACAAGTTTCTTCAAAATAAGGTTCTTCAATTAACCAAAGAAATCGATTTCTTAAACATCAGTCTATGACTCTTCCTATCCAGGTACAATATCTTTATAACTTTAAGTTCCTTTTCAGATTAATTCCAGACGTTGGTGACATACTCCAGTCTCATCATATGCATTATTAGTCAACCAAGTCTTGCTTAGAAATTATGTAATTTTGAGATTAGGAAACCTCCTTCTCTTGATTTCATCATCTTTTTGGCCACAGACATAGAATGAGCAGTTTCTAGTTCAGTCTGCTGCTACATCATCTCACTGCCGATTTCTCCCTAGCCAGCAATCATTGCCTTCGACATTCTGATCGACTGTTGTAATTTCTGACCCTTGTTAACCGTCTTGATTGCCTTTTTCCTTGTTGGGATTCAAGGGCCAATATTCACCCATGATCAGTGCCCACATCGAATGACAAGATTCGTCACCTGTTTTCTTGACAAAATTCTTAGAAAATTGTTAGATTAAACATCCTTTTGAAACCTGGCATTACTAACATGGCAGCTTTCATCTTACATCAACCTCAAATTCTCGGAACTCATTAGCTTTTAGAGCCAATTCTTTCCCTTATTGAACACTTGTGTGACCCAATATGTAATCATGGTCATTAAGGGACAAAACCAATTGCTCGATGTTGAACTAGTGAAGTCTGTTTCTGGAGGACAGTTAATTTTCTCTCCACCTCTTCATCTGAGTAAACTTCGAAGAATCTTCCTACCTGATCATCAGTAGAATATGCTTGCCAAAGAGAAACTATTTCATTGTGATGTTTGTAAACCTGTAACATTATTGAAATAGTTTCCTGTGGTTCATTTCAAATGTCATATTTAGACATCACTAAGTCTATCTTAGAACACTTAACTTCATTTGTACTTCATGTGTTATCTAACCAAATCCCCATATCTCCTTGCATTCTTGCCATCCCATGACAATTGTGTTCATGAGTCAAGACCACAATGTAGATTTTTAAAGCAGGCAATTAGTTCAAGTTTTATTCAAAATCAATCTTTATCCAATCAGACATAGGTAGAACTACTCATGTCACAGTCTGGTGATCTCAAAATCACAAACTTTTATACACGCGCATACATGGTAGTCTCTGCTTGATAATATCTCCATCCTTATTCTTCCAGTAAGAATAGATTTTTCAGAACCATTGGAGGTCTCTAGTAGTGAGTATCCTTCTTCAAGGCTGCTTGCGTGAAATCATTCTTCCAACTAGCTCTTAACGGTTCAGTTCTCTCTTAGGTTTCCTGACAGCTACGAGAACTTAGCTCTATACCAATCGTTTGAAATCACACAGAACAAACAAAAGGGGGGACGTGAATTTATTGAGGAACTTAAAGTACTTTTCGCTGAATTAAAAGAACTTAATAAAAGAAACCGAGAAGAGGTAATTTTCCAACACAGAAACTCTCAAGACAAACGCCAAACGAGGAAACGAGGCCTGATGCAACACTGGACTTCTCTTTATTATAATAGAGCAACACCTAACTTTGGTAACCTCGTTCTCAGTTCAATTATGAACAGTCTTGACCCTCGTAACCAAACCCCTCTGTTGTCACACTCTCATCACCTCGATGTCTATGGAAATCCTCGGCTTATGAATCTCTCACAACCCCTTGCTTCAATCATATCAATGCACTATCAACTCAATAATACATAAGACTGGCACTTCGTATGAAGAATAAGCTCTGTTCTTTGCCTCAAAATCTATTGTGTACATTATGATATAGGTGATGTATTATAGATGATTGTATCAGTCTGGAACTCAAAAGTAACCCACTATCACATTGCTTCCTATTTATGTAGAGAAGTGCATGTGGAACTTACTCCAACGATCACAAACAACCGATCATCACCTTAGATTTTATCCATTGACACTTCCTTAATTTGCTCAGTTGTTTACTTGAAGCAAGCTGATTCGACGACGATTGCCAAACCAACGTCACCTAGTTTTAAGGAAACTGTTTGTTCAAATATTCTTTTAAACCGATCTATCCTAAAAACTTTTCAAAGAATATATTCATTATATTTCATAGAATATTGTATATAGTTATTAAGAGATAAAATACCAGAAATTAATACATATGATTTCTAAGAAAAATTTTCTTTTATTCCAAAACTGCTCAAAAATTATGAAGAACTTCTTTCATTAATCAAGAGATTAATATCTTAAAATAAATTACTTACAAATTTATACTAAATCCCTTATCCTTTAGCTAAATCTCATGCCTTAATGCCAAGTATGTATAATAAATCTAAACCACAATCCATAGACCTACTGTACTAAATTCATCGAACATGATTAGCTTACCAAGGAACTCGAGGTTTCCCAAAATGTGAGCTCTCCTGAGCGCTGTTTGAGTTCCAATAGCCCCGGAAACTTCTTAATGCCTTTCTAAGATATCCTCACCCTTTTTAAGTACTACTTGGACCATCAAACACCGTAATCACAACACTCAAACACATATCAGATAATACTTATAGTTTGCTTTTGTTGGTTTGTTGTGCCAGTCAAAAAACTCTTAGGTCACAGTGTTCATTTAGCATTTCACATCGAATAGAGGCAGACGAAAAGGTCTAAGAAAGAAAGATAAAAGAAAAAGATTTTGTTTTGTGAGCTAGTGTGATGACATAGACAAAACAATAAAGAAGAATAGAAAAGTAAATCTAGGTGAGGGACTTTCCGACTCAACCTATGCTAGATTTATTATTCTTGCTAATTCGCGTTTGGAACTAGGTGCGCTGTAGACACCTAAAAATGTCTCCCCAAATGAGTAATCAATGATGAACTATACCACATGTCGCAATTAATTTCGAACTCGAAAAAAAAGCAAATTGACTCGTAATGAACTCGAATAGTGAAGTCAAATCGCACTCGAAATCATGAGTCAAGGTCAAAAACGACAAAAATATTTTTCTTCGGTTTCTTGATAATCTCAAGGTTTCAAACAAGCTACTCTCGATTCTCTCTTTTTGTGTTCGTCGTGTTTCTCACATTTTTCTGGAATCCGCCAGATTTTTAAATATTTTTCTGATTTCTATGATTTCTATGATTTGCATGTTTAAAATACGCAGAATACGCAGAAAATACAGTGAATAATAGAAAAAATACGCGGATTTTCTAGAATCATACTTCTTGCGAAAGGAGCGTCTTAGAATAATCCGTAATCTTAGAAATCGAGACGCATATGGCAAAGAAATTATCCGAATCAAAATATTTCAAGTTTTTTGGAAAAAAATATATACGCCAAAAAGGAGCGTATATACGCTGAGGGCAGCGTATATACGCTGCCCCACGTATATACGCTCCTCAGCGTTATACAAACTTGCAAAGACGAATGGCTCCTATGTAGAAGCGTATATACGCTCATCCCCAGCTATGTACGCTCCCTGTTCTCCTCCGCCTATAATTACGGCTTGCCTCATTCGAGAAAGGACACACGAGTTTGACACAATCTCACACCGACTTCCGAGCTATCCCCAACTTTCAACTTCTAAGCATTCTCTCACTTCACAAAACTCTCATTCCACAAAACTCTTTCACAATACACATAAAATACGAGTCTTTGCGTTCTTTCGATTCGATTTGACAAGCGAAAACAGCGTTGAATTCTGAGATACTCACCAATAACTCTCTTTCACTTTCTTATTGATTAACATTCTATGAGTTTAATTAATTTAAACAATAGTGTAGAAACCGACTTGAATCGTCCATGATATGTAGGTTTTCCATAGAGTTTTCCTTTTTCATGTTTTGTTTTTCTTGCTTTGATTTCGTTTATTATTCATTCAATCACTTGTCAATACTAACATTTGTTCTTGTTATAGCGATTCAAGGCGAACGATTCATGCGCTCGTTTTTAATCATTGACATAAACAATGTTTATTTGTCTTTGTATAGCGATCAAGCGGAAGATTCGCTTCGTATTCTTTTACTACCTATGTTTTGTTTGCAGATTTAGGTTTAATATTATTGCGAAGTTTCATATACGTCATATTGTGATGTTGTATAACTTGTTATATATTTTGCTAAACAAACCAGGAAATTACGTGAATTCACATTAAGTAGACAATTATGGACAATCTGTTTTAGGCCACCTTTTAAACTTGATTTAATACAATGGTCACAATTTCTAGGTTATAGCTCTGGTGCATAATATAACATACTCACTTAGTAAATTTTAGGCTAGTCGCCCAATAAGGTAGCGAAAATGTAAGTGTGTCGCATCAATTAAATCGTGTTTAATGGAATTACAATAGACCGAGTTATGAGGCCGCTACATACGTGCGAATTGGGTTACAGATCCGATTCGTACCATGTCCCCGAACCCACGACTTGTTACTTGAATTGCGTGGGGCCATGCTTTGGGACCAACGTTCGGGCGCCGGAATAACCTTCTAGGCACGTGGCGCTCCCCTTACTCGACAACACTTACCCAACGCACTCACAGTGCGGGATCCGTGCTCAAGCCACGTACAAGCACCGATGTAAAGTACCAAGCCGCACGCGCCCAGCCTGTATACGCTGAGGGCGCGGCTCCATCATTCACATCCCGAATGAATCAAGAGGAAACCTTTAACCACCTTGAGCTATCTTTAACTTGCTGACATTACAAGCTGGTGAGATAATCACCTATAGAATTAGTTAAGTGGAGCGAGACTTGAAAAAAGTTAATGTCTAATACTCAGTAATTCCAATCATATACATCAGTTAAAATGAATTTGCCATTTATTGTCATATCATGACCTCGAAATAAGTCTGCCGCCTTAGAGCTATCCTTGCGATCTCGAATAGATGGCAGTATTCATCTGTATGCTCTACTTTTAAGGTACTACCATCAAAGCCGGGAACCTCTCCTACTGGGCATGGTGCATGTTAGTGATTAGATTAATACGCGACTAGTCTTTAGAAGCATAGTCGCTAACCCGCCATACAGCTGTTATGCACAGTTACTTCTCATGCTGTGCGGTATTGAGGTTTTCATACATTCTTTGGTCACACCTATAACAGAACCGCTCATGCATAGATGTATAATAACATGAACCCAACACACTTAGAGATCGTTTACCACATCTGTAAGTTAATATCCTGACTAACCAAATTTCATATGAATATGAGTTCGATACCCTTAGATAGTACATCAGTCAATCAGCTGTACTCTTTGGTATATATGTGGAACTTACTGAATAAGATGTCACAAACCAAAGCATATTGAGTATTGCGAGATTAAAAACAGACTTTTAAATACAACAATCTGTAGTTCAATAGTCCAATAGTCAATCTCCTTTTGTTTCATCATCTGTGCATCTCATTAGCCTATAAATGACCTTAGTCGTACTTCGAAAGTCCAAATGCTCTTAGTCTAAGGTGATCGTTAGTTCACTTAGGACTTGTCCTTCATAAGCTTATACGATCTCTTTAATACTCACACATACTTGACCCACAAGGATACATATGACACCCATTCCTATCAACTCACCTCAAGATCCATCATATAAGACTGCGAATATTACCATCTCTACCGGCATTTGCGACTGAACTATGGATGGATAGCACTAACTATTGACCCCTGTAGACGTGTTGATCTTTTAGAGCATCAGCCCTTAGGATTAATCTTACCTTCAGCCAATCGACATAGATCTCATGCTACTACTAAGCACCATAGGCTAGGCGTCACGGTGCCTCAACCCCAACTAAAGTTAGGAACTAATTGCACCATACTCCATTCAATTTATTTCTACACTCATTTTGTTGTCACAGCGCTATCGACAAACAAAATACAAGAGACAGAAATGAAATAAAAAAACATAAACCAAGAAAATAGCAAAGAACTACATTCAAGAGAACAACAAGGATGCTTTACCAATTAACCATAAGCGCGCACCCTTTACTCTTCCCTCAATAATTCATTCTACGACCACAAAATGTACACATGTTGATAAATCTCGAGACAATACATTTTCTGCACATACTCATTCATGTATCAAAATAAAATGTACCAGAGAAGTCTAAAGTATACCTTCTTTCTGAACAGGCGTGTTAGAAGTCGTCTTCCCGCCTTTCTGCTCGAACCGACGAGTAGCCTCTAGCATTAAGTTCCTGTTCCAACCACCTCCTCTAACCTATCATATAGAATACCTCGGCTGAGCCCATCCAACTGTAGCCTTTCTCTCAACCTTATGACTCCATCCATGCTACCAAAACACTAACACCGACAGATGGTCTCTCTTCCATGACCTAATTATCTACACTATTGGGCCCAACTAGAAAAAATGCACAAAAGCATTGTATTAATCCTGACAAGCGTGTGCGAAACAGCTTATGAAAGCTAATGTATTCAGAGAGAGTGTGAACCAACTAATCGAGCATCTATCCATTATGGACAAGACTGTTTGAAAGCAATGCAAAAAATGAGGCCAACCGAGTGCATCTCCAATTGTCATCTACCAATGACCATACCTCCTCCCCTTAGACCTGACCAACCCTCCTACAATATAAAAAAAGATCCGTATTAAACTTTTCATCACTAAAAATGGAACTGACCAGAAGAGTTACTCTACGTTCAATAGAGCGATCTTCATATCACTGAAGTTCAAGACTCGAATCTGATGACGCCTCGAGTTATTCATCTGTTAGATTAGACACGCATGGCACGTGTAAAGATGACTCTGCGTTGTTTCCAATGTCTTCCACAACGATCTCTATGCATGAGTGAATAAATTTAATTACGAAGTAGATGATAGAGATCACCTAATAACTCATCAATAGTAATATCAATTTATGATTTTCAAAACTCCTATAATCAAATTTTATTTCAATTAAGAACAATAAGTATTTTAACAAAAAGGTAATAATATAGCATTAATTAATCAACATGAATTTCTATCAATAATTATATAATTAATCAACCAATCTCTAAATAAAATCCGTATTGTGCTCGGCAATTACATATATATATGATGTGCCAAGTGATCCACATCAGTGTCGTCTGTCGGAGCATTAAAGATCTAAGTGGCTAACACTAGTAAAAATAAATCGAATCCGAAACAGATTCAGATCAGACGTTCGTACACCAAACTAGCACTGGAGGCATTCTTTACATACCAACCAACCACTTAGGAACATCTCTCACTATTTTTTCTCTAAATAGCACTTTAAATCCTTATTCCCGCACTTAAAGCATCGAGAGAGAGAGATGATCCAATTAGGAATATTCTCCTTTGTCGGTCTCAAGAGAGCAAGACATTGAAGGCGCTAAGATTAAGAAGCTGATAGAGGTTTGACGTAGTAGGTAGTCTCACCTTTGTTATTAGGAGAAGGCTAAGCTCCGTCTTTATTCAAGATCGGTACATTGACGGGAAAGTCTCACTCTCTCTCTCTCTCTCAACCCTAAGTTGAGGAATATTGTTGCTAATCGCATTCCTTTTGCTAAATATAAATCTCATTTGTGTCATTTTGTAATCAATTAAAAATACGAGTACATATCTTTTCTCCTTCACATTCCAGTCAAGTTTTAATTGTTATTACAATTTCTATTTATTTCTTCAATAATCAATATGTCCAAAGTTTTCAGCTTATTGTTCTATCACCCTCATTTTTTTCATGCAATATTATTGTATGATGAATTATAGTTTGCAATTCTATTACATACAAATTAAATTTTTTTGCACAATTATTATAAAGCTAGCATTGATAATCAATTTTACTCTATAGACTCTTATCCTATATTTTCATGTCTTCTTCCACTTCTTCTATATCATCTACTTCGTAAATTAAATTTATTCAATCATGCCCCTAAATCTGTACCCCCTCCGTTCCAAGAAATTCCCACTACTTCCTCATATGAACCTCCCATGAAATTTCTATCACATCTACTTTATTCCATTTTAGAAAAATTTATACGGAGTATTATTTTTTAATTGTAGAGGTTCACCATGTGGAACCTATCATATCACTTTCAATACACTATTTGCATTAAACAGTGTAATTTTATTAGTTTGTCTCTCCAATCTAAATATACTTTTTAACCCCACTTCTCATATTATATTAGTTTTCATATTTTATACCCAAATAGTGTATGATAACTTTTTCATGGAATGGAGGGAGTATATCAGTTTTGTAAAGTTTCAATCAATTTTATAATTCAAAGGCTCAGCTCCTTTTTTATTTGACAAAAACTTAATCCAAATTTAGCTTCTTTGAAATGGTAAATCAGTAGATTAATTGATTATCCATATATTTTTCTTTTGAATTTTGAGTTTTACATTTAAAATTTTAGGGGCATTACAGAGAGTATGGGATAGTTCAAGTGGTTAAAGCATCCCTCCCGATTCTACGAGATCCTGATTTCGATTCTCATCATCGCCCTTGTGGCTCTCTTAACACCAAAAAATAAATAAATTTAAGGGTGTTATAATATATTTATAGGGGACACCATAACTCCCCTTGGCTTAGTAATAGAGATACTATGTATAATATGGCATCCAACTAACATACTCCATAGGCTAATCAAAACTAGCCTTATATCCCGTGCAATGCACAGTGTTTATTCCTTTAACTTGTAGTGTGAATGTTATTATTATGTAACCATAATAAAAAAAAGTTAGTATTCTATAAGTTTAAAATTTTAGACTTTCGGGGGGAAATGAAAGAGTTTATTATAGAAGTTAAAAAGTTAATATTCTAATTAAAAAAATGTTTTACAACTATATTGTTATTATTTATTATTCTTTTAATCGAAAATAAGAATGTTTGTACTTTAGAAATAACACTTGGCATCATGAGATTTTTTTGAGATATTACACTTGACATGAAGTTTTTTGGGGATTTATTTTTAAATATTAGTATAGATACTCTAGTTAAAAAAAATTATGAAAACCCAACCCTAAAAGATGACAATTACATGTACGGGTTCTACGTCTCTACGATGCATTGTAACACAACTATATAATCCCTAAGGATATGTTCGGATTTAAAATAAAATACAGATTTCTCTAAACTAAATCAAAATTTGATTTTTTAAATTGTAATTATTAAAAAATATATTTTTTAATAATTATATATGAATTANTAAAAGATGACAATTACATGTACGGGTTCTACGTCTCTACGATGCATTGTAACACAACTATATAATCCCTAAGGATATGTTCGGATTTAAAATAAAATACAGATTTCTCTAAACTAAATCAAAATTTGATTTTTTAAATTGTAATTATTAAAAAATATATTTTTTAATAATTATATATGAATTAGTAAATATATAAACTTTACCCAAAAACACATTTATTAAATACTTTTTTAGACAGTAAAAGATAGCTCAAGTGGTTAAAGTTTCCCTCTTGATTTCAGAGATCTATAAAACCTGTAAATTCAAAATATCCTCCAACAAAGACCCGAAAAGGCAACAAAATTAAAAATATATAAAAAAGCAGATTCGAATGAAAGAAAATGCAAAATCCATAAACCCATCAAAATTATAATGTGAAAAATGCAAACTTAAATTCATATCCTCATAGAGAATTATATTGAGGAAACTAGCAAATTTTATATACCYGACAAGAAATATGAAATAAGGTCGAATTTAAAAAAACCCTAATTTCATATTCGATGAAAATTGCACTTTTCACAAAATAATTGCTAATTTACAAATTTATAATTAAAAATTGATAAAAAAATTCGTACATTAGAATTAAAATGTTTTTTTTAGTAYAGGTGAGCTTTGGGTTTAAGCGTTTTTGTGTGAGATAAATTTGAGCGTAAATACGTAAGTGACTAAAGGTTGTGTATTTGTGTTTAAAGTTTGAATTTTTGGTAATAGCTTTTTTTTATGGCATTGCTTTAGTAAATCACGGTGGCACCAATATTTTGGGTTTTTCAATATTTTCATAGTACTGACAATCTTTTCATGTAAGCCGTTTTTCATGAGAAATTCATTCAAACAATATTGACACTTTTGAATGTAGAATAAAGTGTCGAAATAACAAGGTACGTACTAAAATTTAAGCATCAGTTAACATATTTTGATAGAGTCCGGAGGAATGTCGGGATACTAAGCCTTTAGTAGTAGTGCAAATAACTTGCATGTAATGTGTGAATAACTATGTATGACTCATTCTAAACAAATAATTTTGACGTTATATATATAGATAAATAAATTACAACCTACCATTGTATTAATTACAATTGTGTCCTTAATCATAGTCTATATCCACAAATCTTATGTATTTCTCCCACTTTTAAATTTCAATTTAATGATTACTTTTATTCTACTCCTACAATTCACAATATTTCATTCCTTTAAAACACCCAGATAAAATAAACTAGGAATACTTTATTCTTATTTAATTTAAAACATATGATTCATGCATTTCACTTCTTGTAACCAGTTGGGTATGGACTGTCATTGGAGTAGAAACTAGTAAGTATTTCCAAAAGGAGAATCTTACGTTCACATTTGAGAGTTGTGACACACTACCATATTGTTATCCTCTTAAACTTTGAATTGAATCAWACACAACAATCCACTTCACTTCTAAATCTCTTTTCTATTGACTTGACTTCTAATTTTCACATTCTATTGTGAAAGCCCTTGACTCTTCACTTCTAATTTATAATGTTTTCTATATACCCCTCCCTCCGTTCCACAGATTGAAGAGAGAATGTGTAAAGGGAGGAATGTAAGGAAAAGTAATAGGTCCATCCTATTAAAAAATAGTAAAAACATGTCCAAAAATGAAATAAAATACAATGCACAAATCAATATAGAACGACCAAATGAGGAAAGTGCACAAACAATATGGAACGAAGGGAGTACAATACTCCTTTGTACTTTAACGACAATTTTTTTACCATGCAATTGGTGATATATATCTTGTAAGGTTCCACCGAGTATAAAAAAATGGTTCATTTTAATTCAAAAGTAAAAACTATAATTTTACTCATTTGAGTTAAAATGAACAATTTTTTAACCTTGGTTCCGATTGTGCAATGTATATCTTCATTCTTTAACAGCATGATGAAAATTTTATTATAATACCACCCTTAATAAGACTTTATTACTAAAGTATAGTACTCCGTAATCAATA